>JXCR01136617.1:20777-54260 GCA_002079205.1 Phalaenopsis hybrid cultivar | reverse complement strand
CATAGATATTGCATCAGAATCATGGATACTAGCTACTCTTTTAGGATTTACCCACTGAGAGGGTCATTAAAAATTGTTGGTAGCCCTCTTTTCTATTAATGAATAATTCTCATCAAAAGGTTTTGACATAAGGAACCACCACCCGCATCATCTATAATCAATCTAAGAGATCCCACTAATCCATTATAAAAATTTTGAATTATCAACCAATCTGGTAACAAATGATGAGGACACTTCCTAAGAAGATCTTTAAATCTCTTACAAGCTTCATATATTGACACTCCAACAATCTGACAGAACGATGTTATGTCATTTCTAAGTTTAGCAGCCTTGGATGGAGGGAAATATTTGGATAGAAATTTCTGTGACAGTTCTCCCCAAGTTCTAATAGATTCTGATGGAGGGAAATATTTGGATAGAAATTTCTGTGAAAGTTCTCCCCAAGTTCTAATAGATCCATTGGAGGGAAATATTTGGATAGAAATTTCTGTGAAAGTTCTCCCCAAGTTCTAATAGATCCTGTTGAGGGAAATATTTGGATAGAAATTTCTGTGAAAGTTCTCCCCAAGTTCTAATAGATCCTGGTACCTCTCCATCAATTTGACAGAATGATGTTATGTCATTTTTAAGTTTAGCAGTTTTGGATGGAAGAAATATTTGGATAGAAATTTCTGTGAAAGTTCTCCCCAAGTTCTAATAGATCCCGATGCTAACGAATTTAACCACATCTTTGCCTTATCCCTCAGTGAAAAAGGAAAAAGTTTAAGTCTCACAGCATCGTTTGAGACTCTATCATATTTAAAAGTAGCACATAGTTCTAAAAAACTAGCGAGGTGTAAGTTAAGATCTTCATTTGGTGTACCTCCGTATTGAATGTTTTGTATCATTTGGATAATAGCAGGTTTAAGCTCAAATGAATTAGCAGCTACATCAGGACTTTAGATAGATAAGTGAATTTCATCTGCTGTAAGATTTGCATAATCTCTTAAGGGTTTAGGCTGGTGTTCATTCTCTATTCCTTGATTGTTCAAGTTGTTTTTCATTGTATCAGAATTTCTAGGTTCTCTTCTTAATCTTCTAATCCTTCTAATAGGGCGTTCTAATTCCGAATCGTAGGGTATAAGATTTTCAGGTCCAAATTTACGCATACAATTTGAAATCAGTTCTCAATAAAATAATTAACTAAATATAAAAATAAATTGCAATTCAAGTAAAAATTTTCTAATAATTCTAATTTGTCCGTTACTCTAATCGTAATTTGACTCACTCACTCAGTCACTCCTCGGCAACGGCGCCAAAAACTTGACCGCAACTTTATATATGCTTAAAATATAAGATAAATATGGACCCTCACTCAATCACTCCCTGACAACGGCGCCAAAAACTTGACAGTGACTTTTTATATGCTTAAAATATAAGATAAATATGGATGAAACGGCGCCAAAAACTTCACAGCGACTTTATATATGCTTAAAATATAAGATAAATATGGACAGATTTAATACTGCTGCTAAAAGATTTAATTCCTCAGCAACTGTACCAAAACTTAATTACAGTTATGGATTCGATAAAGATGGATGTATATAATATTCAATAATTGTAAAGTCACACTTATCAACGCAAGTATACGTATCGCTCAAGTAATATAGGACTCTAATGGAGTCCTAGATATCAATCCCAAAGGGAGTGGTTTAGAAGTGCGAACTAAGATTTTAGAAAAGTAATACTTTAATCACAACAACGAAGTTCAATTTGCTTATCTGTCACTAATAGGCAATTGAAATAAATATGTAATTTTAATAACTATTAAATAACTAATGATACTAAGGAGGGTTTAACTGTGATATTCAATATATAAGAAAGCATCTTTCTCCTTGCCAAGAATATAGTGAATGGATAAAGTGAATCAGTTCAAATTGTATTGTGCCAAATAGGAGCATACCTATTTGAATGGATAAAATGAATTAGTTCAATTTATATTGTGTCAAATAGGAGCATACCTATTCTTTAACCTTTGGTCCAGACATAAAGAACATTGAAAATCCTATGCTTGGTTACTGATTCTGCGGCTAGGCTGGGAGGATACCGGCTCTCACTTCGGATCTCTATGCTTGGTTACTGATTCTGCGGCTAGGCTGGGAGGATACCGGCTCTCACTTCGGAGCTCACACGTTCCCCTGCTAAATTGGAGCATACTTATTCTTTACCCTTTGGTCCAGGCATAAAGAACATTGACTAATCCTACGCTTTTTTACTGAATCTGTGGCTAGGCTGGGAGGATACCGGCTACACTTTGGAGCTCCCACGTTCCCCTCACCTGAGGGCTAACATCTACACATCAACACCCAAACATAAAGAACATTGACTAATCCTACGCTTGTTTACTGAATCTGCGGCTAGGCTGGGAGAATACCGGCTCTTACTTTCGAGCTCCCACGTTCCCCTCGCCTGAGGGCTAACATCTACACTTCAACACCCAAACGATAGGATTGAATTGAGCTCCCACGTTCCCCTCGCCTGAGGGCTAACATCTACACTTCAGCACCCAAACGATATGACTTACCCTTTGGTCCAGACATAAAGAACATTGACTAATCCTATGCTTGGTTACTGATTCTGTAACTAGGCTGGGAGGATACCGACTCTCACTTTGGAGCTTTCACGTTCCCCTCACTATACCTATTCTTTACCCTTTGGTACAGACATAAAGAACATTGACTAATCCTATGCTTGGTTACCGATGAGCATACCTATTCTTTACTCTTTGGTCAAGGCATAAAGAACATTGACTAATCCTATGCTTGTTTACTGAATTTGCGGCTAGGCTGGGAGGATACCGGCTCTCACTTCGGAGCTCCCACGTTCCCCTCACCTGAGAGCTAACATCTACACTTCAACACCCAAACGATAGAACTGAATTGGGAATTTTAGTCTGTCACTCTAAAATCTCCAATTCTACGCCCGATAATATTATATCACTATTTATTTGCACCCAAGTTCCAAGGGCTTTGACCTCACTCAATCTTGGATGTAATATTCACTTTAGTTATAAAACTCAATATATTTTAACAAATCAATTGGCCAGATTGAAAGTGAATTAAGATCAAAGTGAAAAGATCATTATAATTTCTTAAAAATTTTCATGGCTTCACCATCTCACAAATCTCAAGACAAGGAGAAAGACAGAGAAAACTACTGACCAATTCAAATCACCATTTCACAAATCTCAAGACAAGGAGAAAGACAGAGAAAACTACTCGTCACCAATTAAAATCACCATTTCACAAATCTCGTCTCATGGGGCACAACAAAACTCAGAATTCATATATAAAATCAAAGTCATACAAACTATAACAAGTAAATAACTTATCTCTAGTTTCTCCCCAAGAACACTCCTCGTAGTTCCTCTGAATCTCTCCCTTTCTTTACAGCACACAAAATTCTTCTTCGAAGTAGCAAGGAGGAAGAAATCTCTCACTTTCCCTCCACTCTTACAATCTCCCGAAGAATTCCTCTCAATTGGAACCTTTCTAATCTCTAGGAACTCTCTCTAGCACTTCTTTTACTCCCTAGATTCTTTCTCTCCTTCTCCAGGCTCTCCAATTTTCAGTCAAAATTATCTTTTGAAGTTGTGGATGAGCTTTCCCAAGAGTTGACTAAGCATCCCTTCAAAATTTGGCCTTATCCAAAGCTTGAGTAGGCATAATCGCCGAGCTCGCCGTCGGCGGCCTCGAGGGCGCCGTTGGCGGACTTCTGAAGAATTTTGTCATGTACCCTCGGGAAAAACTCGCCGTCGGCGGGGTCAAGGGCGCCATCGGCGGCCTAGTTCAAATTTCCACATTTTGGTCATTTTTGCTCCAAATACGCTCCTTTTTGCATCTTTTTGCTCCAATGACCCTAATTCATCATTCCTGCAACAAAACATCAAAAATACCTTTCTTTAAAGTGTAATATCATTAAAAACAGTATAAAATGGGTATGAAAATCTCAACATATTTTCCTTGGGTCAACCCTCTACGTGAAAATAGAGAGTGTGATGCCATGGAACCAGGATCTGGCACCTTGGCACCATAGTTGGGTGCCTAGGTGCCAAAATCAGTTTTTCTTAAAATTCAATGTATTTGGACGAATTTTGAAGGGGCATCTGAAGTGACACTTGAGAATTTTGAGGGTTATATTAAATGAGGCTTGTTGTTTCTTTAAAAAAAGGAGGAGAAGGTGAGAAGGAGGCGAGTGGGTGTGAGGTGGAGTGTGTGAGTGTGTGTGTGTAAGGGGGGAAGTGTCTTTTAGAGTCTCGGTAATTTATGGGACTTTGAAGAGAAATGTAAGGGATAGCTATTTTCTATACAAGGAGGGTGTGCATCTTATGTAAAAATAAGTTTTGGGTTCTTTATGTATTTATTTTGAATTATTGCAATATAGTTGTATGATTTCAATGTCATTTGCACGGAAGAATCCATGTGTTTTCTTCATGCTTAGTGAGTAGTTTTCCTTGCTCTTTCCTTTTGTGATGAAGTAGTCGCATATCTAGGAAAATTTGTTTTATAGTAAAATAATTTTAATTTCTCTGTGATGAGTAATATCTCAGTTGCTTCATTCACAAAATGTACTGGTCATGGGTTATGTTAAAATCTATTGTAAGTTAAAACTAAAACTAGGAAGAGCGGTGACTTCACAACTTGAGTGCACTTACATTGTCCAGTTGGCTATGGTAAAGTAGTTTAGGCGGTAATGCAACTTTTAAAAGAAATACACTGCATGATATATTTCTATTAGGAGCTTCTAGATGAACTTTTTTGTAAGTGAATGGGTACCTAACCATGAGTTGTAGGGCTTTTTAACCACCTTCGCATATCTGCTAGTTGTGTAAAACTAATAAATTACTAAGCGTAACTATACACTTGGAAGAGGGGTGATAGACATATGTTTCTTGTTGGAACAAATATTATTTCATAATTCTATCAATTTTTATACTATTTATGTCATTTTATTCTTTGCATGAGGGAAGAAATTTTGATTATATAGAACTTTCCAACATTTAGACTAGAATTTTGTTTAAGGGGTTTCTTACCTTGCTTCTCTGTAGGATCTCTATGGGATCGATACTTTGGATTAAAAAAAACACTATATTACCTGAATGATACGTGCAGTTACATTTATATCTGGTGAATAGTGATGAATCGTGGAAAATTAAGTTATTAAATTTATAAAATATTTTTTTAAAATTGTAATATTTAAACCATAAATCATTAGGTATAGCATTAGAGTAAGTGACGGTCAAGTCAAGCACTAACTAAAGCTAGCTAATACACTTACATATGCTTATTGACAAACCTATTCTAGGGTGTGTGATTCTCATTTTTGTTTTTAAGTTGGCTAATCCGGAGTTAAAAATTGATCTGCCTAGTGGTGATTCACATTAATTAATTTTGTCAATTTTAGAGTAATTTTTGGGGTTTAATAATTAATTCATGTTTTTTTATCCTTAATTTGTTTGTCAATGTGAAAATCAGTGTTTTCTCACTTTAATGTTTGCATTTATTTTTCTATTATATGTCTTCTCCATTTGAATTCTCTTCTTAGGTTTGACTTCTAATGTTTCATTTTTTTGTTATAGGTTGTGTTTATATGCCAATATGATTCTTGTTCCAGCCTATCATACTTACACTTTTCATACCTAAGTTTCATTCACATACTTAATTTTCAAGTTTTTCACATATATGAAAAAGATGGCTTTGTAAAGTATTTTTGTTTTGTCGTATGAGGACATTATCAACGTCTGGATAAATCTTAACGTGTGAAGTTTTAATGCATGAAATTGCTCAAGACTTATATGTTTATGAGTTTAGCACATACATTACTTGTTCTTGGAAAAAAATATGTTCATTCATGGGTGAAATCCATAAAACTGTTTAGGTTTTACTTAAGATAACACATTCAGGAGGATTTTATATAATTTTTTTATTGGCATATTTTTAAAATTACTTTATGACTCTATTTTTTTCCTCTATGATGGTTCTACTTCATCTGTTACTCTATATATAAGGGTGAAGGGGTGATTGAAGCTATTCTTTTACTTTCTTTTGCTCTTCATTTCTCCTCGTTCCTTCAATTTAGCGATCTTTGTACTCTGCTTAGATAACTCCGAAGTACTCTCCAATATTCATTGGTTTGATCATTGTAACTGATAGATCAACAATGACTCAAAGGAAGGTGGATTAGCTACAGAAGATAGCATCTTTGTTCCCACCATCAAGCTTCAAATCGCTAGTGAGAACAACTGACCAACCACTCTATATGGCTCAAACATAATCTTCTACATGAATCAGTTGTGCTTCAGCTTGAGATTACTCCTCTGTGAGGAGTTGCAGGTAGTTTTTAATCATTGCAATCATTTCCACTCAAATTATTCTAAGTTCCATTGTTGTAATCATGACCTTCATCATTTTTTGTCATTATTCGAGGATCCTGTAGTAGACTGAGCTTGTAAAATATCTATTTTCATTCTAGGTCAGTTCAGATGATTATGTTCAACTTGCCTCCCTTATTAAGTTCCAGCTTCCATATTAAGAAAAAAGGTATAGACTTGAAGCTTCAATTTTACATTGGTTCTTCTCCCTAGGGCTTCTTTGCCAAGAAAATTCTGTCAGGTGGGCCTCCAGCCAAGTCAAAAGAGAAGGTACCAATTCAGGTGTTGTTGGATGTTACGGGAGCTCAAGGGAAACAACTTTTGGACCACTAATATCTTGATTAAAAAGTTATTGATTAGGTGTTTCAAATAGAAAGCTTCATATGAATGACTGAGGAGGACTAGGTGGCATTTGTTGGTCAGGAGGCCGAGCAAGTGGCACCAGTTGTCACCCAATCCCTAAAGAAGAAAACCCATGTGGTTGGATGTGACGAATCCACTCACCCTGAAGTTGTTGTGGGCATCATGATCTTCTGTAGGTGGTCCTCATTCGTCGTACTCTCTTCCATTAAACTGTTAGATCTACTCAGGTTGACACATTTTGGATGTACACATTCTTATATTGCAAAAATCAACTTTGATCTCTGAACCTCACTAATACTATGTAACAAACATACAATTTGAGCGTAGCCTTCCACTTGGGTGAGGCTATCATGCATCATAAACTGAAGCATGAACTAAATCGCCCCACATATTGTAACAATGAAACTATAAGAAAATAACAAAATTTAAAAAAAAAAAAAGAAACAAAAATCCAGAACCACAAAGAAAATGATAAGTTGGGCTATTTGGCTTGAGGATTAGAGATTTCGTAATGAGCATTGCATCCGTGAGAGTAAAAATCATTCATCTCAATGAGAGATTTCACAAAATCATAATGAGAAGAAATTTTGGGCTTCGCACTGTTTGCCGGGCTCGGAGCTTTCGCAGCGGCAGGAATTACCTTGTGTATGGGTGATGACGGAAGAGGGATTGAAGATCTGAGAAAACAGGGGTTGCAAGGAGGACTACCGCCGAAATCTATCCCATTATAAGGGAATGGAGCGGTCGATTGCAACGTAGTAATTGTGGCCGCCTTATTCTTCGTGCCATCATCCTGTTTGTCCAATTTGCCGAGACGCGAGAAGAGGAATATCTTAGTCTTCTCTTGCATCTTCCTCTTACTGATGTTGGAATTCTCCTTCTTATCCTTCTCCTTGTTATTTTTATTCCCTTTCCGCTGACCCAATAAAGCCCATGGTTTTTGCTGCTGCTGTTGGCTATCGATCCGATCGTCATCATCGTCCTCGTGATGCAAATTCCTGCTGCAGCGCGCTGTTAGCTCATTATCCTCCCTAGTCAAAGCTTCATCTTGTTCTCCCTCTTTGCTATCAGACATGTAACGCTTACACATAGTAATCGAAAGACTAATAAAAGAATGAAAAGGTAGATGATTTGAGGGGACGGATGTGGGATAAAAATAAGAAATTTTATGCAGAGTAGAAGAGGAAAATTAGCGTCGGTCTCCCCAGAAAATGGAAAGGAGCGCAACATACACCAGACGGGGAGGAGGCAGAGGAGGGAGGAAGTTGCCAGCAGGTAACTTCATCGGCTGTTAACTTCATTGAATTAATTAAATAGAATCCCAACTTCTTTATATTACCAAGTGCCTAGTTGTTGTATACTTTAAACTTGTTTCCACCATGGATTTCCAGCACTTTAATATTATTTGCCGTTGCAGCTAATTGACAGCAAAATGATTATTACTAATTAGTTTTAATTAATAAGGAGCTCAATAGCAGGCTATGCCACGTGTCAGTTATTGTGCCGGAACTAGCAGCGAATGGGTAAAAGGTGTTAATATGGACGACCTCCTTAGAAAGGCCCATTTTTTTTATCTTAAATATTTTGCTTCGGAAATTCGTAAATGGATTTATTGTCGATTAGAAGCGAGTGGCCGAAGCCGACCTGATTGATTTTGGAAACTTGAACAGCGAAATGACATTTTTTCTCAGAGGAAAATTTGCTATTTGTTTTTGGCCTTATATGATTTTTTTTTGCCACTTTTTTGGAGTTCATTTTTTAAGACTTTACTATGTTTTTCATTCAAATGTAGATTAATTGTTTGCTAAATACAACAACAAAAAGCAAGAACAAAGCCTTAATCCCACTACGTGGGGTCGGCTACATGAATCATTTTTCTTCATAGCGTCCTAATTAGTATCATAAATTCATTTAGTTCTAGTAAATTAAGATCATTTTTTATACAATAAGCCTAAGTTTTCCTAGGTCTACCTCTGCCTTTCTTAACACAAGTCGAATCTAAAACATCTATTCTGCTAATCTTATCATAAGATGGTCGACGTTTAATGTGACCAAACCATCTAAGACAACTTTCTCTAATTTTATCCGTCACAGGAGCTATACCAACCCTATCATGAATATATTCATTTCGCATTTTGTATCTGTATAAAGCCAAACATCCACCTTATCATTCTCATCTCGGCAACACTTAACTTATTATTATGCACCTCTTTTAAAGGCCAACAAATGATAAATGATAAAAAAATTTTAGTTGGTTTAAATTTTTTTTACATAAAATCTAAAAATAGTTAATCTTTTTAATAAGATGTGGAGGCATCTTTTTATTAAAGTTATAGCTTTGATATAAAATAATTTATCCTCTAAATTGAGAAGGTGCTAGGGCATCAATTCCAATATTCATTTGTCGTTTAGTACAAAGACAATTATGAACTTGTATGCTTGGGCTACATAACCGGAAGAATTATGACTTCGGCACATATACTGTCGGAGAGGTAACACCTATCTGATACAATCCTAATCGATTCCACTTCTTCCCTCTCTTATATCCAAAATCCCAAATTTTGTGTGTTTTCTGCCCCCATTATTCAAAATTTGAAAGATTTCACTCCAAGAACGAGCTGATGAATAGCACTCGAATTTCTCTCCACACCACAAATTCAAAAATTTGGACTTTGGAGTGGATGTCAAAGTTCCACGAAGCACAACTCCAGCAAACCGGATTCTCTGAAATGCCCCTCAAAATGGAGATGATCCTGCAACTCTATATGAACAAAAGAAGTTACAGAATCAAAGCACTTTCATGGTTCCGTGCTATTCACTGTAACGTGCGCAAAACATTGAGATTGAGAGATAGCTGATCATTAAGATGTTTTGAATGTTAGTAGTTTAACCATGTTTTTTGAATTTATTATTATGCATGCACTATGGAAGGCAATGAAATATTCCCTAAGATAAATTTTGGTTAAGTATGAGTTTATATTGTTAGCCAGTTTGGAATTATAAAAGAGCATAACTCTAAAAATAGCATAATATCCAATAAAAAAGTACATAAAAATGCATCTATCTATGTGTTATCTCAAACATCTATCACACATGCTAGCATTTTTAATGATGACTAGGTGATGTAGCGTCACTTTCTGGAATGTAATGGTATGCAACACAAAGGCTCTCTCATATGGAAATATTGAGTGTAATCATCTCAACTACTTAATTAACATATAGCATTGTCAGCTGATGTGTAGCGCATGAAATAAATTTCTATCATTGAGGAAGAGTTCTAGTGTTGGTCTTCTAAGATTATATCCTAATGGCAAGACATAGTCAACATCAAAACTTATCTTAGCCCAGATAGTTGGAAAGCAAAATGTGTTGATGTTGTAAATGATGACTATGTTGGGATGTCCCATTTGATTTACTCTAATATAAATCAAATGACATGTAAATCCTCACAAAAGGTAGGCCACAACTACCATCTTCTACTTAGGTGAGCCATGTTATGACCTTCATTAGGGTTGTTGTTTACACAAACTCTTAGAATCATTTTTATATCTTATAATATGACATTCATCACACTTACAAGTAAATAAAATGTGCTAATAGAAGAGGACTAATGCTTAGCCCATATAATAAAGAAATGGTGATATAATTTAATATAATACCAAATGGATGAAATCTAAACCTACTTTCTCTAGGCCATCGAAAAAATGATCATAGGATGCCTGTCTTTCCTTTGTTGTAAGTAGGTAGTTGCATCCAAAATATCTCCTATTAAAAAGATATAATTTTTTGAAAGCTTAAAATGTTTAAAATTCAAGCATTTTTTCATGTCAACATAAGTTATTGTCATGTATGGGTGTGTAGTTTTGTGATTCCCTCTCAAACTAGTTATCAAATGATTAAACATATTAACATGTTACTTTTCCTCTTGCCCCAAAATTAAATGATAAGAAAGCATGTTAGATTACTTTAAAGAAAACAATTTTGGGCATAAAATTTCTTACCTCGTGTTTTTAATATCAAATGGATAATTTGATCTATTGTGCGAATAACTTTGCACACATTACTTATGATATAACTTTAGGGCCAACTTTTATCCACGGTGTTTATGTAATAATGTGCTTAACATGTCTGAAACATATTCCTAAAATTGAGTGGAGTTAACTCCATGATTCATATGCACTTTAGCTAGCTCGATCCTTATGGAATTACATCAAATTTTATTTTTTATGTTTTCTATAACTAAAAGCTATTTTTATTTTGATATATAGTTTATATTGTTAAATCAATGATGACCTAATGCCATAATAACCTTTGAACATGGTAAATTTTATGTTTGTGGTTTGTAACAAGTGCACCATTAAGTGTTGTCTACAAGAAGGTCTATAATAAATTACCTATTGGAAAAATCAAGTTCTTCTCACTCATGAACATTGATATACAAATCTCTAAACTTTTCTTTTATATCTATGTAAGGCACTTTGTGGTCCGATTACAACTGCTAAGACATTAACATTTTTAAACTCTATTGCCATTATTAATGGCTTAAAAAAGGTGCATTATAATATGATAGATTGAACAATTTTTTTAGTGCATGTGTAGAACACATGCAATTTTTATGGTGCGTTGCAAATATCTTTCAAAATTATAATACACCCACAACAACACAAATAGTAAATATACAGTTCAATCCCAATTGAAATAAATACAATATAAATAATTTTATCTTTTAAAATCTTTAAGTTGTCAAATTGTAATAATAACTAAAGTATACATATCTCTTAAGTAATAAATGACTCTAATTGAGTCCAAAGTATCGATCCCACAGGGAGTTGGAAATTCTTATAGTTATAATGTAAAATACAATATTAAAACTATAAAACTTAAGTATGCAAAATAAATTAAAATTAAAATTAATATTTGCTAAATGAAATGCAGTTAAAAGAACTAGGTTAACTAAGCTATTTGCTAAACTTCAAAAGTAAAATTATTAAGACTAAACAAAGATTTGTAACGAAGAGTTCAAATTTAAGAAAACATCATTCCCATTTACAATAAGTTTATGAATTGTGAAGTAATTGAAATCGATTATAATACATATAAAATTATATTGTGTCAAATAGGAGAAATCCTATTCTATACCCTCTAAGAGCGCATAAAGAACATTAACTAAACCAGAGTTTGGTCTCTTTAGGTTGAGAGGATACAGGCTGTCACTCCAGAGCTTTGACTTCTCCCTCCCCTGAGGGCTAATAATCACACTTTAGTTTCTAAGCAACTGAACTAAATTGGGGACTTTAGTGTGTCACCCTAAAACCTCCAATTATGCGCTCTTCAAAGTATATTTTCCTATTTATTTGCACTCAACCCCAAGAACTATATTCTCACCCATGAAATTGAATGTGACTCTTACCTTGTTGTAGAAAGCATAGCCCTTTTGGATCTTATGTTTCTCAACAAATTTAAATATTTCAATTGGCCAGATTAAAAATTAAATGAAGATCAGAGTTCGAATCGTAACAATTTATTCACATTTAAAATCTTACAAAATAAAATTAATTCTTCACAAAATCATATCTCATTGTAGGGAGAAGGATAAAGAGAACTACTTAGAATTCATGAGAAGAATTTGACAAAACATAGATTTTATATATAAAAATAAGTTTACAAAACAAAGAAAGGAACGAACACAACTTATCTCACATTCCTTCTCATGCAAGTATCTTGAAGTTCCCTTTAAGCACATTCTCTCTTTACAATCACACTCAATTTTCTCTTAGAATTATAATGAAGAAGAAATCTCTCACCTTAACTCTCCTCTTACAACTCTAGAAGAAAAACTTCTCTTCCTCCAAGACTTGTCTCTCTCGAACCTCTTGGATGCCCCTCTTTCTTCTCTAGACTGTCCTCTCTTTTTAATTAAGGCCATCTTTTATTTCAAAAGGAATTCAAAACTTTCTCCTATTTTCCTAAAAGGCACACCTCTTCAAACCAAGAGACAAGTCCCTTAATCTAAGAGACATATCGCTTCATTGAAGAGTCATTACAAAGTATCTAGATGCATTGAATCACTCCAAGGGGTGTTTAAATTGATTGGAGCCTTCTAGAACTGCTAAAAAATAATCACTAACTGTCTTACTCCATCTTAATTTGTCTCTGGTGCCAGTTCTGGCACCTCTGACGCCAGTTTATTGAAGTTGCGCACCGTTCTCTAAATTCATGCACCTCTGGCGCCAATTCTGGCACTTTTGGCTTTGCTTCTCTGTAAAATGGTGCCTCTAGTGCCAACTCTCTATATAATGTCACCTCTGGTGTCTTTGGCGCTAGGATGCTGAAAAGCTCCATTTTGGTTCCAAATTTCCTCTTTCTTCTACTTTTTGCTCCAAATAACTAAAATCAATATATCTGTAACAAAACATGAAAATAACCTTCTTTAAAGTGCAATATCACCAAATTTTGGCATAAAATGTATACATAAAATAACACATTATTTTGGTGTTTCAAAATCCCCCAAACTTAAATGTTACTTGTCCTTAAATGACTGTTTTACTACATAAAAGTATGACTTATGATAGAGATTAACTTATAAACATCTATATTTTGGTTTAATAAATATAATAGTGTAAATTAAGCAAAAAATTTTAACAACTTAGGTTAAAAATACAAGTATAAGAACACCTAGTAATCAAGTCTAAGGTTCTTGAATCACCATTCATTTCAAGAAGAATTGTAATTTGTCATATCAAAGATACTTAGAATGTCCATATAAAAAAAGAATTTCATGAAAACTTTATTAGTAAGGATGCTAATACTTAAGTAAAATTTTAGAAAATGTAATAAAGTCTTTTTTCTCAAGTTGATTCAAGTGAAGCCAATTTTTTATTTGGCATCTTCTCAAGCTTCTCCGCACATATTTTATTTTCTTTTTCTTTTCTTCTTTTTTTTTTCTTTTTCTTTTCTCTAGAATCATTTTCAGTCCTTTGGTTTCTTTTCTTTTTCAAGTGAGGATTATTATATCTTGATAGCTTTTAATAATTTTGAATTTTGCTATTCTCTTCTTAAAGTTAAAACTTCTTACCTTCCTTCAATTTATAAATTCATATTAGTTTTAAAGATTTTTTTATAAAGTCTCATTCTTTTCTTTTTATATGAAACTTTAAGATTCCTAGTATATCCAAAATACAATTTCCTTTACTTTAAATAGAAAAACATAGTTTTATCCTTTCATACTAAATATCTTAACTCTATAATTGACTTTCTCTAGTAAAGAATTTTTCTTAAATTTATCATAATATTTACAAACAAAACTATAGTTATTTAAAGTTGAACTCTGGTATCCAAGGTCATGTTAAATTAATTTTAAAAATATAGTTAATTGAGGACAAATAAAATTTAGTTTACTTCTTTTAAAGAAAATTTTATTTCCCCCAAACTTAGATTTTTAAATAATAAGTAAAGCATGTAGTAAAAAAATTTGTAGTTGAAAGAAAATTGTAAATGCATAAAAATAAAACTAACATGTAGAGGGTTTTGAATATGAAACCTGGCTCTGACACATTGCAGGTACTAATTTAAAAAGTACAAACTTTGAAGCATTAAATAAAACATAATCTATCAAAGGATTTGCTAACAAAAGATAAATTAAAGACATAAACAATAAATTAAAGAAACTAACAATGCTGAAAAATAAAATCCTACAATTTACAGTTACACACACAAACAAGTTCAATAGTTCCCCAATCAAAACACATAAATTGTTCCAATCATACTAACAACAAAACTAAATAAATAATAAGAAATAAAAACAGATTAAACCTAGTAAATCTTCATTTATCATCATCATCCTCATCTTCTTCTTCTTCTTCATCATCATCATCTTCTTCTTCTTCCTCTTCTTCATCATTTTATTACACATAAGGCTTGAAGCTCGGGCTTTTAGGAAATTTTAAAATATGATCTCCCCTCAGTAATCTAACTATCGCTTTTTGATATGCAATGTCATGTTTCTCTTCTCTACTTATAATCATCATTGTAAGCATTTCTTTATTCCAAACCACATATTCTATTCTGCATTGCTGTAATATCTGATTGTTGAATCATTAGATACTCCATAATACTTTCAAGTGAAACAAAACTGGAAGTAGATGGTCCTGCAGTTAATGTTGAAGGTTTATCACTACTTCAACTTTTAGATCCAACAAATGATTCAAATTTTTGCACCATAGGTTTTACAACTCGCTTAAGTGGTTGCAACATTTCTTCATTCTTATCAAATTCTACTCCTAATTGTTCACATAAAGTGAAAATCAGTGCAGGATAACCCAAACCACTAGTAGTCTGATACACCAAAGTAATATACTATTTTAAGTACCTATTTTATGCTTATTTTTTGTGATATTACACTTTAAAGAAGGGTATTTTTGTGTTTTTATTGCAGGTATACCATTTTTAGGCATTTGGAGAAAAATGGCAAAAAAGATGAAATTTAGAGAAAAAAGTGCCAATTCTGGATTCTGGCGCATCATGCGCCAAAATCCAGAGAGCTGGTGCATGATGCGCAAGGGATGACTTTTTAAAATTAAGGCGGTTCGAGACAATTTTAAGCAAATTTTCAAAGGGACACTTGTTCTACACACCTCTTGAAGTAATTCAATGCATTTAGACACTTTGGAAGGTTCTTTTATGAAGGAATATGACTCTTAGATCAAATGACACATCTTTTGAATTCAAAAGAGTTGACTTTTATAGAAATTTTTTGAGGGAATTTTGGCAGCCCAAAATAAAAGAAGAAGACTTGACGAGGCTAGAAGGGGGATGAAAAGAAGAGGCTTTTGAGGGTGTGACATGAGAGTTAGAGAGAGAGAGAGATAGAAGATGAGATTTTCTTGTAGATTTGTAAGAGGAGAGAGAATGTGAGAGATATCTTCTTCATTACATTTCTAAGAGAGAATTGATAGTGATTAAAAAGGGAGAAAAGCTTGCAGAGAAGTTCTAGGGATTTGCTTGGGAAGGATTGTGAGATAAATTGTATTTCTATTTATTTTGTTTTGTAAATTTATTTTTATATATATAATTTGTGTTTTATCATATCATTCTCATGAATTCTGAGTAGTCTTCTTTATCCTTCTCCTTACTTTGAAGATATGGTTTTGTGAAGAATAAATTTTATTTTCTACAGTTTTAAATGATAATAATTTGTGATGATTTGAACTCCGATCTTCATTTATTTTTTGATCTTACCAATTGAAATGTTAAAATATGTTGAGAGACATATGTTCTTAAATGAGATATGATTTCTAAAAAAATAAGGAAAATCACATTTGATTTCATAGGAGAGTATGTCATCCAAGGGATTGGGTGCAAATAAATAGGGAAATATACTTTTGTTGGATGCAGAATTAGAAATTTTATGGTGACAGATTAAAGCCCCCAATTTGGTTCAGTTGATTGAAAACTAATGTGAGATTGTTAGCCCTCAGGGGAGGGAGTAGTGGGATATCTGGAGTGACAGCCGGTATCCTCTCCACCTAACCAGATAATTAGGGACCAAACTCTAGATTAATCAATGTTCTTTATAACACTCGAAAGAGGGTGAAGAATAGAAGCTACCATTTGGCAGTTTTTATATATATTTTCAAATGATTTCAATTTCTTCACAAACCATAGACTCATTGTAAAGGGGAAGGATGTTTTCTTAAATTTGAACGTTTCATCACAATAAAAACTTTGTTTAATTTTTGCAATTTTACTTTTGAAAGTTTAATATATAATTTAGTTTAATTTTTTTAATCTTACATCTGCATTTTAATTAGCATTAACCTGAGTAGTTAATTTTCAAATTTCATATTTTACTTTTATTTTTTGTTTTTATTATAAAATAATTTCCATAATTTATTTTAGGATTTTCCAACTTCCCTGTGAGATTGATAACTAAGACTTCAATAGAGCCCTTTATTACTTGAACGATGCGTATAATTGCATTGATATTTAGCGAGATTTGACATTTTAAAAAGAGTTTTAAAGAAAAAATTATATTTATAAATAAATTTTGTTTTAGGATTATATTGCATATTTATTATAAATCCGCCTGCATCAAGTTTTCAGTGCCGTTAAGTGGGATCAACTTCATAAATATTTGCATATACAAATCTCCGTGTTAAGTTTTTGGCACTGTTATCGGGGAAATAATGGATAATATTAGTATTTTATTTTTTTATTTTAAAAATAAATATAAAAAGAGAGAGTGTTTGTAGTTTAATTTGAACATTTTCTTATTTTAGTGTGTTTACTTATTTTTAATTACTTGCTTTATTCAGTTTATGCATAGTGTAAGATCTAAAAATTTAGTACCTTACGACTCTAAGTTAGGGAGAACTGTTAGAAAAATTTGAAAACAACAGAAAGAGAAAGATCAATTTAGCAAAATGACTTATAATTTAAACAATGTTGGAAATGAAAATGAACATCATCAGAGACCTTTAAGAGATTATGCAAATCCTACAAGAGATGAAATTCATTTGAGTATTCAAAATCCTGCTGTAGCTGCCAATTCATTTGAACTTAAACCTGCTATTATCCAAATGGTACAAAATAATCGGTTTGGAGGAAGACCTACTAAAGATTCTAATTTACATCTTGCTAGTTTTTTAAAATTTTGTGCCACATTTAAATATGATGGGGTGTCAAAGGATGTCGTTAGACTTAGACTTTTTTGTTTTCACTAAGAGATAAAACTAAGACGTGGTTAAACTCATTAACACCTGGATATATCAAAACATGAGGAGGTTTATCACAAAAATTCTTATCTAAAAACTTTCTGCCTTCAAAACTTCTAAGCTTAGAAATGATATCGTAATTTTTTTTCAGTTTAAAGGGGAATTAATTTATGAAGCCTGAGAAAAATTTCAAGATCTCCTTAGAAAGTATTCACACCATGCATTTCCAGATTGTTTAATAATTCAAACTTTTTATAATGGGTTGGTTGGATCTCTTAGATCGATAATTGACGCTATTGCTGGTGGATCATTATTGTCAAATCCATTCGATGAAGTATATTCATTAATTGAAGAAATGACTACTAAAAATTTTAAATTGCCCTTTGAAATGGTAAATCCAAAAAAAGTAGCTAATATAGATGATTCTGATGTAATATCAATTTGAGCTGCCCAAATAGTTGTTATATCAAAGAAGATATATTAATATGGAATGAATTATTCTCATACAACACATGTGCTTGAGGAGAACTCATTGGGACAAATGGTATAATCTCAATCTTCTTATAAAACTTTAAATGCAATGAACAATTGTTCTAATAATCCTTATGCAAATTACTATAATCCTGGCTGGAAGAATCATCCAAATTTTTGTTGGAGTAACAATAATTCTAATGCTGCAAATCTGTAATGGGGAAACAACACTGCGAATCTATTGGGAAACTCCAAAAATCAAGGGAACCAAGCTTATAAACCTTATTACCCCCAGGTTTTAATAATTTGCAGAGTAAGGGGAAGAAATATTAATGGAAGAATTGATATTACAAATGGGTAGCAAGTTACAAAGTCAAGGAGCTGCTATCATAAACTTGGAAAATCAATTGGGATGTGCTGCGATTGCACTTAGCAATAAACCTTTAGTAACATTGCCTAATAATGTTGAAGTAAATCCTAAAGATCATAACAAAGAGAAAATTAAAGCTATTCAACTAAGAAGTGAAAAGAATTAGAAAACAGAGTTCAACAAGAAGTTGAAGTTGAAAAAGATGAGAAGAAAATGAAAAATCTGGTTAATATTTTCATTTTGAAGAGAAAATCCTATTAAGCCAATGAAAATCACTGTAGAAAGGCCACCACCTCCATTTCCTCAAAGATTGAAACAGAAACATAGAGATAATCAATTTTCAAAATTTTGGGAAATTTTGAGAAAATTAGTGATAAGCATTTCTTTTGTTGAAGCTTTGGAATAAATGTCAAGCTATGTGAAGTTCATGAAGCACATACTTAGTAAGAAAAGGATGTTTGTAGATAATGAGACTATTGCACTCAGCGAAGAGTATATCACTATAATTCAGAAAAAGCTTCCTAAAAAAACTTAAAGATCATGGAAGTTTTACAATTTCTTATGTTATTGGTGAACGATTTTATGGAAAAGCTGTATATGATTTAGGAGCCAGTATTAATCTTATGTCATTATCAAATTTTAGAAGGTTGAGCTTAGGAGATATTTCACCTACAATTATTACTCTACAATTAGTTAATCATTTGATTACATATCTTAAAGGAGTTATAGAAGATGTTTTGGTAAAAGTCGATAAGTTTATCTTTCCTGTGGACTTTATTATATTAGATATAGAGGAAGATAAAGAAGTTCCTATCATTTTATGAAAACCATTCCTAGCCACTAGAAGAGCTTTGATAGATGTGCAGAAAAGAGAACTAACTATGAGAGTTAGTGATCAAGTGGTTACATTTAATATCGCAAAATCAATGAGATACTCTACAAAAGAGCAAGAGATTGAATGCTTCAGAATGGATAATAATGAATATTTAAGCCATGAATATTTCAAGAAAGCTTTTGAAAGGGAATTGAAAAAGGAATATATGGAATTCAAGATGAATCTATTGAAGTGAGTAAAGAGGATATGGATTATATTTAGGAAAGATTTGAAATGTTAGATCCTACAGAAATTTACAGGAATTTGGTTTCATCTACTGAGAAACCCCCTAAAGTAGAACTGAAAATGCTTCCTACGCATTGGAAGTATGCATTTTTAGGAGAATTATCTACATTACCTATTATGGTATCCTCAGAATTAACTGATATACAAGAATAACAGTTGTTGGAAATTTTGAAAAGATATAAGAAAGCCTTCGGATGGACATTAGCTGATATTAAAGGAATGAGTCCTACAATTTGTATGCATAGAATCTTATTAGAAGAACAACATGAACCAAGAGCTGACCTCAAAGGAAATTAAATCCTATGATGAAAGTAGCAGTAAAGAAAGAAATTTTAAAATGGTTGGATGTTGGAATAATATATCCTATTTCAGATAGTGGTTGGGTTAGTCCAATTCACTGTGTTCCAAAGAAAGGAGATGTGACTGTAGTAACAAATGAGCATAACAAGTTGATATCAACAAGACAAGTCTCTAGTTGGCGAATCTACATATATTATAAAAGATTAAATTCTATCACTAGAAAGGATCATTTTCCAGATGTTGGATAAATTAGCCGGGCCTGAATATTTTTGTTTTCTATATGGATATACCACTTATCATCAAAAACCTATTGCTTCAGAGGATCAAGATAAAAAAAACATTTACTAGTAGTTATGGATTATGTAATGCACCTGCAACATTTTAAAGATGTATGATGTCAATTTTCAGTGATTTGATTGAAAAAGGGATTGAAGTCTTTATGGACAACATTTTTGTATTTGGAACTTCATTTGAAATATGTCTAAATTATTTAAAGAAAGTTCTGGAATGTTGTGAAAAGTTTAATCTCGTATTGAACTGGGAAAAATGTCAATTTATGGTTATAGGAGGAATTGTGCTTGGATATAAAATTTTAGAAAATGACATGAAAGTAGATCCTGCTAAAATATAGGGTATGTCAAACCTACCTCCACTTACCACATTAAGAGGAGTTAGGAGCTTTTTAGGACATGCTAGATTTTACAGAAGATATATTAAAAAATTTTAAAAAATTGCTAAACGTTTATGCCAATTTCTATAGAATAATACAAAATTTGACTTTAATCAAGATTGCCTTAAAGCCTTTGAAACTTTAAAGGAAAAATTTATCACTGCTCCTGTAATTGTTTCATCGGATTAGGACAAACCTTTTGAATTAATGTGTGATGCTTGTGATTATGCAATTGGAGTTATTTTAGTGCAGAGATATGATAAGATTTTTAAAGTTATATATTATGCTAGTAAGACTCTTAATGATTCTCAAACTAATTACACCTCCATTGAAAGAGAGTTATTAGCTATTATGTATGCTTTTGATAAGTTTAGATCATATTTGATTGGAGCTAAATGTGTTGTGCATACTGAACATTCTGATATTAAATATTTAATGCAAAAGAAGGATGCTTAACCAAGATTAGTTAGATGGGTACTTCTGATGCAAGAGTTTGATTTCGTATTAGTCGATAGGTAAGAGATTTATAATCAAATTGTTGATCATCTATCGAGGCTAAAATAAGAAGAAATATTAGATATGAAAAAAGAGATTAATGAAACTTTTCTGATGAACGACTTTATGCTGTTAAAGGATGGGAAATAACTTGGTATGCTGATATTGTAAATTATATAGTTAGTGGTATTTTACCATATGGATTAGCAAAACAATAACAAAAGAAATTCATTCATGATGCAAGATCATATTTTTGGATAAAATAGATTTATTACCTCAAGGGAGAAAATCACTGATTTTTCTCAGATCATGATCTGATTTTCTTCAGCTTAAGAGAGATTAGCGTAAAACTCCCATACGAAAGAAATTATGGCCACAACAGAAAAAAAACAAAATCATTCCCAGTGTTAGCGAACAATTAAATATTCCACTCCACCACTTGACTTTTGAAACATCTCTTAGGAATCAATTTTCTTGATTGCAGTGCTTCGGTATACCTGTCCTGACCTTTCAAGCTAACATCAAAATGGAACTTCCCTTTACTCCTCTTCATTATTGGGGCCATTTCTAAAAATCACATAAAATTCACAATAAATCCTAATTTCAATAATAAATCTCTAAACTCAACTTCTAAGAGCTTAAACTATGATTTCTATGTAATTTTCATAAGTTTTTCTCAAAATTTCACCATGAATAATGATTTTCAGTTGAATCCTCAATGTGCTAAAAATACATTGTGAAAATAAAAAATTTTTACATAAAGTGAAGCTCTTATTTCAAGAAGATCAAATCTAGAAAATTTGGCTTGAATCCCTAATGAGATATTCACTCTATAAGAAGACCTAAATCCACTCTTGTGAACTCAAAGTGAAGAAGACTACATCGGGGGTCAAAAATGACATATTTCAAGAAACTTTTTCATCTTTAACCATGTCGTCGCTATTTCGGGGGTTTGTGGGGAGTTGCCCGTAAGAAGCTTTCGGCCGCCGGAATTGAAATCTCGTTGCCCTCTTCGAAAGGACGTTGAAGTATGAAATTAAACTGACCCCATATTTTTCATATTTTAAAAATGAAAGAGCGTTGTACCTCAAATCTTGTATCTATCCCGAAGGACAAACACAAGACTTGAGGATGAGGCTTGATCAAATAAACTAAGGAAAGTATGACGTCTGTTTGGTCTGCGAAACCTTTGTATTTACCGACAAGTTCTCCTATTTAATATAAAGGATTAAATAGGGTTTATATTAAGCTGGGTTCGGTCATGCTTTCTATAAGGGCAAGCCCCTATAGTTAATTACATTTTAAATGACCAAAGTCACTTAGGAAGACTCTCAATAAAAATCAGGAAATATTATCTTCAAAGAATTTTAAAGGGTAGGACTCTTCAATGAAGTCGGACAAAGAGGTGTGAAAGAGGATTGGTTCAAATTTAGAACATTTTATTGTAGAATCCGAAGGAGGAAAAACTAGGGGATGTCATGGCCCAGAGGAGAACCTTGGTGACTTCCCAAGCTATCCTAATGTTTGGCTTCAATTTTGAGGAGAGATATTTAGGTGTTTTATCCTGCTAATTTTATTAGTTAAAGCTTACATTCATGTGAACAGTCACACAAATAGCCTGGAAGATGAGGATTTAGGTCGTGACGAACGACAACCTCGGAATCCTAAGACGAGTTAGGGCTTATATTGTACAACAGAGCTATACAAAGGCCTAAAGATGATTTAGGTCGTGACAAACGACAACCTTGAAATCCTAAGACGAGTTAGGGCTTATATTGTATATCGGGGTTATACAAAGGCCTAAAGATAAGGCGAGGATTTACGTTGCATAAGCAAGCAACCTCAAAGTCCTATGGCTTTGTTGTTTAAGTCTAAGGAAGGAAGATTGGTTTAGCTGGGGAAGACTGGTTTTGCTGTTGAAGATGGCTGTGCTGCCCACCATGCTAGCTCCAAGCTCCTCACCGCGACGAGTTTGAATTTTCTAGTGTGTTAAGTTATAATGTCAAATCAGGTGGCCCTATGGTTGAAGCTCTTTAAATTTTATGAGGGCATATTAAAGTTGATTACAACAACATCAGTTAGGATCCTACGGTTCCCTCGTTTCGGCACCACTATTTTCTATTAGATTCACTTAGTTAAAATGAACTTATTAAACTCAACTTAATGAGTTCCATAACTTCATTTAAACCGCAGGAAGCCTCTTTAGCAACCGTAGGTTACTTCTCCGAGGGATTCCCGATCATCCGATAGAGACGCCTTAATTTAGTTGCAATTGTAGTTTTATGTGATGTTTGTGATTAAATTTGGAGTTATTTTACATTTTGAATGTTGTGGGGGTGAATTTTATCTTGGTTGATTTTAATTTTGGGTTTTGGGCTTTGGTTTTGGTTAACATGCAAGTTTATGTTGTTTTCATACATGCAGGTAAACACAAGTATAAAAAGAAACAACGTAAGCATAGAGCATGTAAGCAAAAGACACAAGAAAGATGGTACTATAAACTGTAAAAGCGTACCTGGCGAGTCTTGTCGTTCCACCACCTGAAACATAAAAATGCATGTGAGGGTATTTATGAAGAGCAGGAAAAGTAAAGTTATGGTGGCTTTCCTAACTCTACGTTGTATTTTGGTGAGTCCTTAAAAGTTTAATTAAGGATGATTTCATTGAGTAAACTATATTAAGTTTAATAGACCTCTGAGGTATCCAGCAAGTTAGGAGGAGAAAGGCATTAAGCGAAAAATATTAAGTTTAATAGGCCTCTGAGGTATCCAACAAGCTAAGAGGGGGAAGTAGGTCTATGCCTCCCTCTCACCAACTGGTGAAAAGCCTCGAGTCCATTTAAACTTATTATGTTGCTTAACCCTCCCTCTCACCAACTGGTGAAAAGCCTCGAGTCCATTTAAACTTATTATGTTGCTTAATGCTTCATCCTGTGAATACTTCTAATGCTCGGTGAACATTGATGTCTTAATTATCCCTACAAAATGGGTAATTATCATTTATTATTTAATTTGATTATGTGAGTGAATTTCCTTAAAGGGCAAGTTGGTGTAACCTGAACACTTAGCCAATTTCTTAATTAGTCTTACTGGTGTTTCATGTGAGTGAATTTCCTTAAAGGGCAAGTTGGTGTAACCTGAACACTTAGCCAATTTTTTTTTTAATTAGGCTTCGTGGTGTTTCAAGGATGTTTGATTATGTTAAGTTTATTTCTCTAATCCCGATTTAGTCAATTTTGATTTGGCCTAAGTCACCACTAAGCCCTTAAGACCTAGGTAAGTGTCTTAACTAGTTTTGAAAAGGTTAAACTTTAAGTGGTCATGATTCATAATTTGAATTTTTATTTGAAAATCAAAAATAGGGGTATTAAATTGATTAAGTATTGACTTCAAAATTCATACCCCTAAGTCCGGGATGATTTAATTTTAATAAACTTCCAAATTTTAATAATTTAGAAATTTATTAACTTAATTAAGAAAGTAAGATTTGTTCTACCCATTAACCCCATGTGTTCCAAAAATCAAATAAATTGATTAAGATCAGAGGTTGCCCATTTTCCTCCTTGACTTAAGCCTAAATGTTATATAAAGCTAAATTTTCAAAGTTACACATTTGCCCTTAAGGCTCTAACACTTCATAATTTGTCAAATTCAATCCAAATGACATTGAAATTTTTATCCTACCTCATTCATGGTTTAATCAAGACATCAGAGGAGAAAATGTGATTTTTCATAATTTAATTCATTTTATATAATTATTTGTATGCAAAAATAGGATTTTTAAAAGAAAATTCCTAACTTGACCAAGGTAAATTCAAATCCTCTGAATTTTTTACTAGAGATAGCCTAGACCAAAGAAGCCTTTGGACCATATTTGATGATTTTTTGAATTCTATGTGATTTATCAAAATTATTTTAAGTTCTTGACTATTTAATAAAAATAAAATATTTTAAATGATGAAAATTAAGTTTTGTGTCTTTAAAAAATCTCTCTAAGGTTAGTGAACCCAAAGGAGCAAATTTCATATTTTTCTAATTTTTCTTTTGTGATGAAAATTACGTTTTGTATTTTTGAAAAATCTCACTAAAGTCAGAAAACTCAAAGGAGAAAATTTTATATTTTTCTGATTTTTAAATTAAGTTTTGTATTTTTGAAAGATCTCCCTAAGGTCAGAGAACTCAGAGGAGAAAACTTTATATTTTTCTGATTTTTCTTTGATTTATTGATGAAAACTCATTTTTAGCCTTTAAAAATTATTTTTAAGCTTTGAAATTCAATATCTTTATTTCAAAAATTAGGAAAAATAATCTAATTATTTGTAAGTGATTAGGAAGCAATTTAGAGCATTTACATGAAGTTTGTTTTTTTTGTATTTTTTATGAATTTTTAAATATTTAAAATAGACTAAAAATCAAGTTTTTATTCTAAATATTATTTTATTTTTATAAAATATCTCTGATCACAGAGAACTCAAAATACTAAGTTTCATAATTTTTTGAGTTAAATTTTGATTTTTAAAAATCATTTAAGTGTCAAAAGTGGTATTTATCTTTAAAAATCAACTTAAGTTATCAAATGAACTAAAAATATTTTGAAATTTTTATAGTGAGTTCTCTGGATCATAAACCATAGTGGAGATTAAAAATCAAGTCATTTAAATGTTTATATTTTCCAAAATTAATTATTTTAGTGATTTAGTTTTTGCAAAATTTAAGTGCATTTTAAATGACTTGACCCATGAAATTATTTTCAAAAACTACTCTTGTCATGAAGTGATTTAGTATTTGGAAAATTTAAGGATGTTTTAAATGACCTGACCCATGAAATTATTTTCAAAGGTTTCTCTGGTCATGGTAGACCTTGCATTTTCTTGATCAATATGCTAATTTCCATGATTATTTTAAGGAAATAATGTGCAAGAACTTGAAAAATATGTATCTATGTATAGGAACCTTTTATGACTTTGGAAAAATCAGAGGATATTTCCTTTGATAGAGGCTACAAAATGAAAAAATTTCAAGTTAAGGTGATGTATGAACATGCATGGAGAATCAAATGATCCCAAACAATGTTTAATTAATTAAAAATATTTTATTCATCAAATGGACTTGAAGTTTATTCCAATGAATTCTCCTCTGTACACTGAGCAAGAGGGTAATTTTATTTTATTTTTGTGATTTTTCTACACAAAGTTATGAATTTTTTAAGTTTAGGGAGTTTAAATAAATAGAAAAGCCCTATTAAAGTGGATGATTTTTCGGCCATGGGAGTGATTGAGAGTGATGTTATGTTGGTGTGGGTGTTTTTTGTCCTGGGATTGAGGAGGAAGGAGTGGAAGAGGAGACAGATTTTTTGCTTGGTGGGATGAATAGCGATGAGAGGGAAAGGTGGGAAGATTTTTTGCCATAGTGGAAGAGGAAGAAGGAGAACAACAGAAGATGACAATTTTTTCCATGTTGAGAAGAAGTGGAAGGAAGCAAAGACAAAGAGGTTCACATCACACCATTCATGTAAAGGAGATTCAACCCAATGCTTGCAAAATCATTTAAATAAAAGGAGGGGGGAGAGATATGCCTTGCTTTACTTAAAGTGGTCGCCTTTGATGATTTCAAAAGAACATTTTCAAAGTTACTAAAGAACCTTTTCTTTCCTTAAGAAATGAAGAGGAGAAGGTTGTAATTTGGCTAAGGAAGAAAGAAAAAGAAGAAGAAGAATAAGAAGAAGAATAAGAAGAAGAAGAGGAAGAAGAAGAAAAAGAAGGGAGGAAGAATGTTCAGTTAAGGGAATGGGAGGAAGAGGAGGGAGAGATTTTGGCTTAGTGTGGAAGAGGAAGATGGAAGAATGAGGGGAAGTGCTTTTGCCAAAGGGAATAAAATGAGGAAGATGGAGGGAGGATATTCTGGTCAAGGGAGAAGATGAGGGGGATGAGGAGCTTTTTCCATTTAAAGAGTGATAAGGGAAAAATTTCTTAGGGAGGAGTTCTAAATAAAAGGAGAAGAATTCTTCTAAAATTTTGAACTAAGGGAAAGGAGAAAATTTTGAAAAAGAGTAGTTATAGTACTTGGGGCCAAAAATACCCCTTTTTCTCATTTGTAAGAAAATAGTACAAGGAATTTAATGGTGAAATCAAATTTGTTTAGGTAGATTTATGCATTTTTTTGAAGGTTGTGTCAAGAATTAGGCTTAAAAATAATGGATTTCATTTGGAAGGGGAGTTCAAACAAGAAAGAAAAAGAAAAGAGAGCTTAGGGAAAATATGTGAGTGTGAGTTTTTCATATGTGTGAGTTTATGAGAGTAAATTAAGGACTTACATTGTAAAAAGGATGATCAGCCTGGAGTGAGAAGAGATTCAACCTGGGTGTGATTTTCCTTTTGCGTTTGTAAAGATTAATTTTTCCTTGAATTAAATCTAGTGTGTAGGAACTGTGTTTTTCTTTTTCTTAGATTGGTATTATGAATTTTTTATTTATTACATGTGATTTCTTATAAGCATTTAAAAAAAGTTGATGTGTTAACCCTTTAAGGCTTCATTTACTAGCCATTTGAAAAGTTTAAATAACATGTGTTTTATGATCATTAAATAATGGCTAGAAGAACAAGTAGTTTAGCACATATTTTTTTGGTAGAATAGAAATATAATCTTTAGGAGATTGTGTGGGGGATTGCACAATCTTAGTAGACTTTGCAGGGTTAAGCAGTCTTGACCATAATTTGAGGCTCTCATGCTTCATAAGTCTAGAAATAAATGAAGTGGTAATTTTCCTTAGTTTTAATGAAAATAAAAAAGAATTTGGTGGAAAAATAATTGAATTCTCATAACATCCAATTCAAAAAACACTTTTTACTAGCAATAAAAACTCAAAAATCTCTAGTTTGCATATTTAAATATTAGGACTATTAGAAATACTTTTTAAATATCAACAAAATTTAGAATAAACCTAGAGTTAGTAATAAAATAATTGGACCTATATGATAATTAACTCATTCTTTGTGGGATCGAAACTTAAGCTCATAAATTTTTTTACTACTTGATCGACACTTATACTTGAATGATAATTAGTGCTTCATTATACGTCAGATCATTCACAGCTACTCATAACTTGTGATTTTTTTTATTAGTCCTTAGACATAAAGTAATTATCTATTCGCCCAATCGTGTGGAGATATAAACAATAATTAGGCTTATTTTCTATAGCCCGCCTCCTCAAGCTTCTTAGGCTTTGTTAATTAAAAATTCAACTTGTTCATTACATTTTTTATGAATTTTGTTTAACCACCTCTTTTATGAAATTAAAAGATTTATTTTTTGTTTAAAGAGGATTGAGAAATCTTTCATAAATATTAGCATAAATTGTCATTGATGTAACTATTGCTGTTGGTATTCTGCTTGTACTCTCTTTTATTTTTTTCTTACTTATCAATAATAAATACCACTCCATATTTAATTTCAAGACCTTGTGGCATTTTTTCTTCTTATATTCTATCAATTGCACTCACAACAATGATAATTGGGAGGCTTCCTTAATAAACTAGAAACATTGCTTGGCTTTATCAAATGTCTTTATATTGAATAACATTAAGGGAAACACCACAAATTTATGATTTTTCTTCAAAAAAGAATATGTGTTTCTATTACACTTAAGGTATGTGCTTTATATGTGAATTTCTACACCTTATAATATAGTCTATTAGTGAGTTTTTTAGCTTCCATTTTTCAACAACCAAGTTACAATAACAAGGTGTTGATCTCGAACAAAAATTTTGATGCCCAAGTTTATATAAAAAATAATGATTTACACAACTCATTTAGCAACTTGGACAATCAGCAAAAGGCAATGCCAAATAAATTATTCATGAACCGTTTAAATAAAAATGTTTTTTTTCCTCTACAATATAACAACTCAATCTAAGGAGTATTAGATGATATCTTAGGTTTTTTATACTAATAATAGTTTGAAATGTGGTGGCATGACCCCTTTGGGGTTTTACACTACATCGAATTCCTGTGGATAGGAACTATACTTCAAAAAAGGTGAAAGGCATTGGGTCAGTGTAAATGCTTCTTTGACTTATTACACTATAAGATTATTTATTTGGATCATACTAGCCTAAGCAATCTTATGATGTAAATTATCTGAATCTTCATCAATTATTACAAGTTTCTTCTCCTTGATCACATAAAACAAAAAAAAAACTATTGCATTTCCATCCTATTTGATGCTTGCTATGGTGTATGAAAATGACTTTGTAAATATACCATAGTTGCCAACTTTTCTTTCTATTTTCTTTTTTATTCTAAAAATTTATTTATCTCTTGCCTCAACTAGTATAATAATCATTAAGTTGTGTCTAATGTATCGCTTCTGTCAACTATAATATCACAAATATAAATTTTCTATTATTGCTCTCATTATGATGATCATTTAGTCTCAACAACAAAAACTTCATCATTAACTATATTACTTTCATTGATGTAAAATCCAAATTGTGCTAGTGCACTTGTTATCGAATCATTTTGATTTTTGCATTTTTCATATTATCTTCTTCGTTTATCTTCTTAGTATAAAATCTTAATTCATCTACTAATTCATTAACAAACTTTCAAAATAACAAAAAAAATAATAATAAACATTTCTTTTCTTATTTTTTTAATTTTGATATTTTATTCTTCACAATAGAAAATTATATGTCTATTTTTTTTTAATTATTTTATTTTAATTTCTGTTTCTTTTCCTTGCTTCGCTTCAATTTCCTTAATTGATTATTTTCCAACGAAACTCAGTGTAACTGATGGGGTGGCTACCTTTTTTTGTTGGCATATGTTGTTTCTTAGTATTGAAGAAGACATTTGATTTGGAGACCTCAACTTAATATCATCAATGTTAAAAGAGGGTGCATAGCCCTCACCATGGAGCCAAATAATCATCCTCAAGGATTCATCTATACATGAATGTCTTTAAATCGTTGGTGTAATTTTTTATTCTATCATTGGGAGAAAGTTGCCTGTATAAGGAGTGATGAAAATGTTGAATTGACTCTGATTGAGCAAGTACCTATCTTGGCCATTTATGATCAATGAGAAATTTACTTTTAGTTATTCTATCATCTATCTAGACTTGACATAACTATCAACTAGAGCAGATGCTACAAGTTATGTAGCATACAAATTTCTTGCTCCACAATGTTTGAGCAACTATTCAAGCCTCTTTTTTCATCATTTAAGATTTTCTTCTTAAACCAACTTGCAGATCTTGCTCTTTATTCTCCTTTTTCAATTTTTAACTTTAGGAGTCCCTCTTCATCAACCATCTTCTAGAGCATTTTTCTCAAGAATATTAAGGACTACTTTTCATTTTTTTTATATTCATTCTTCTTAAATTGATGATGGTAATATTCAAAGTTGGAGCATGAATTTTATCGCTTTTATAAGAATCAATAAAGTGTGCAACATTTTAAAAAAATTTTTCTATTCTTCTTAAATTTCTATGATTAGGTGTTCTTCTATGGGTTTTTGTTCACTTATATCTAACCAAAATTCTTCATCATCGAGATTATGGGTAGATGTAGAAGATGGTGTAGAAATTTTATTGTTTTATAAATGATTCATTGTGGCTTGCATTTGCTCATTGAGTTATTGCATTTGGATTTTTTTCAAATATTTCTCTATTTCTTGCATTATTGTCATCAATCTAAAGTTATAAAACATCAAACAATCAAATCACATTTTCTCATTTAAAAAAAAAAATCTTATTTTATTATTTGATTTTGAGAGACTAATTTAAGCCCAATAAAATTACTTTTAAAAACATACAAAAAGATATGTGATAACACGGAAATAAATCAATGAGTGTGACTTTACAAATATACATGCAACAAAAAATGCAAATCCCTAGCTAAGAAAAAAATATATCATGCATGTTATTTTGGTTATAGGAAATAAGTCTACAACAAACAAGCTCAAGTCTTTAAGATATGAAGTTATTTTAAGTTTTGTAAATAAGTTACTAATTTATATTGTAAAAAGTTAAAGCAAAAATAAGTTCCGAAATATTTCATTTGCATAAATTTTTACCTCTATTNAAAAATCAAGGTGTGTACTAATCAATAAAGGAAACAAGAAAATTTTGAAGAAGTAAAAGAATAATTTTTCTCCTATTTTAAGCAAAACTTCTTCAGCTGATTTACAAATACAATATGATAAAGAGAAAAATTGAAAGCTTAAACAGACAGAAGAGCGAGCAATGACAATTCAACTGGCTCTTCAAAATACTGGCAATCACATTCATGGTACAATCTTGTAAATATGAGAAATGAAGATATCCCAATCTTCTTTAAGCCTCTGGATGGCTCCAGATTCTGATGAGAGGCCATTATGATCCCCTATATCAGCAAATAGTTATAGCTTACGGTATCCGAATTTCCCCACCAAGTACAAAAAAAAAATCTTGCGATAGTATTTTATAAAACACATGATTTGCTTCCACTGCCTCGCCAGGCATGTTGGCACTTCAATGTAAAATGAAGGCTCTGCGGATAGAAAACAAATTGATTTGGGAGATATTCTTGATTGAAAGCATAGAAATGAATATATTAGTTTAGAAAAGGAAAAATTATCACAGTATTATTACACATTTTAATAGATAGAGAACAGATAAGTTGAAGTCACCCAATAAAAGAGAGGATTATGACTGAGTCGTACAAATCAATATAATAAAGTGCAAGAAAATAAAAACATTATTGGTGATATATTCCTACAAGTTATAAGAGAATAAGTAATAAAATGATTATCCAGACAAATGTAGGGCTGTCAAAATAGCTCGTTGTTCGTGAACAGTTCGTGTTCGGTTCGTCAATGAGTTCGTGTTCGATTCGTTCGATAAGTAAATGAGNAATAATATATATATATATATATATATATATACATACATAAAGAGATAACAGTTTGGTTTTTAGTGTAACTCCTACGCTCAATTTTTATACTATTTTTAAAGGCTTAAGAGAATACACATTATATTAGCAATTATCATGAGGTAAATCCACCATAAAATGGATTCATTAACCTGAAACATATTACAAGCCGCTAAAAGAAAATCCATCTTACAAAAGTTAGTCTTACTAATTTTGTTCCTTCCTAAACTAGCTTTGATATGGAATATTATGTTGGCTAACTTAATATTTAAGAATATTGATTAGAGTGCGCGGTAGATTTTAATAAGGTTTGGTTGAAGGAATTCTTAGATTAATCATGTTTAAGATAATGCGAGAAGAATGTCACTTTAAAAATAAAAAGATATTGGGTAATATGAATAGCTAAGTCTTATGGTTGATAGATAGCTTAGGATGCTATCATTTGATAAATTTTAATTGGGTTGAGATTATATTGAACAAGAGTAATTCAGAGTGCCACTAGTTGGTCAACAGCTTCAGGAAGAGGATTAGGTTTAACGTAAGGGATTGATTGTTGGCTAAATTGTCTTGAAGGATGCTCATAAAATAAAAGAAGAGATATAAGATAATATACATAAAGGATCTTAAAACTCATTTTGACGAGTAATTGAAATCAAATCATTTCAATTCTTGTCTGGACAAATTCTTGTTAAGCTAAAATCTAAAATTTTAGCTCAATATCGAATCCTAATTCATCCCTTCCAATGGGCAGGGGTTGCTGTCAAATAACATTTTAGTGGGATGGCATGCAAGCATTTATAAATGTAGAAATAGAGATGCATGTGACATCAATGCATATTTCTCCCTGTAATCTCTGCATAATGCCCAATTTATAATTTTTTGTGTTATTGAAGTGAATGTATGAGTTTCTATTTAATAACCCAGCCCGAAATAACCTCCGCAGTTTTAATTCGGAGTTATCGAAGTGGAACTACGGAGGTTATTTTGAGATTATTTCGGGATTATTGCAGAGTACACGATTCCACTTTAATATTTTTTTAGGTGATCCTGATATAGCATACATGACAGTATATTGCTGGGAGTTCACACGTAAAGCTACATCCGGAGTCGGGACAGAAAATTTTTTCGTGCATGTAGGAAACAACAAGGAAACCAAATACCCGCAAAAAGAGGCTATAGCCATTTTGTATTTCTACATTTGATCCATTAATCAACAGCAATCATGTACTGAATAATCTCCCAAAAATCAAGGTGTGTACTTATCAATAAAGGAAACAAGAAAATTTTGAAGAAGTAAAATAATAATTTCTCTCCTATTTTAAGCAAAGTTTCCTCAGCTGATTTACAAACACAATATAATAAAGAGAAAAGTTGAAAGCTTAAACACACAGAAGAGCGAGCAATGACAATTCAACTGGCTCTTCAAAATACTGGCAATCACAATCATGGTAAAATCTTGTAAATATGAGAAATGAAGATATCCCAATCTTCTTTAAGCCTCTGGATGGCTCCAGATTCTGATGAGAGGCCATTATGATCTCCTATATATCTGAATTTCCCCACCAAGTAAAAAAAAAAAAATCTTGCGATAGTATTTTATAAAACACATGATTTGCTTCCACTGCCTCGCCAGGCATGTTGGCACTTCAATGTAAAATGAAGGC
>JXCR01136617.1:4027-20074 GCA_002079205.1 Phalaenopsis hybrid cultivar | reverse complement strand
AGTACAACAACAACAACAGGAAGCCTTTATCCCACTAAGTGGGGTCGGCAACATGAAACATTTTTCTCCATTGTGTTCTATTGAGTGTCATATTTTCATTTAATTATAATAAATTAAGATCATTTTTATACAATATGCCAAAGTATTTTTAGGTTAACCTTTGCCTTTCTTAATATAAATTGACTCTAAAACATCTACTCTCCTAACCAGATCATCAGATGGTCGACGTTTAATATGATCCAACCGTCTAAGACGGTTCTCTCTAATCTTATCAGCAACTTGAGCTATAACACTTTCATGGATAGATTCTTTTCACATTTTTTCGTAAGTGTAAAGCCACTCCATCCATCTAAGCATTCTCATCTCAGCAACACTTAATTTTGTTTATGCTTCTCTTTTAAAGACTAACATTGTATGCTATAAAGTATTGCTCGTCTCACCACCGCCTTATAAAATTTTCCTTTAAAATTAAAGATAGCAGACAAAATAATTTATCATGGCATGAAGCTAACGAGTCCATGGTTATTTCTCGGATTCCTCTTCTCTAAATTTGTTCCACTATCCTCTCTTTCACTATAGCAGGAGGATAGGCATCCCATCTTCACAAGTGATGAGAGAAACCCACCAATATTCAAAGCGAGAAACTAACTGCTCCTAGTCTAACTAGCAACATAATCAAAACCCCTTGCTGCGTTGTTTTAACAACCAAAATCTTTCTCAAGAAAAACCAAGCAAGCCTCTCAACAATCAAGTGTACAAATTCAAGGATCATACAGTGCTGAAATAACGAAGTTGACATATGCATATAACTCTCTTTTTCTCTCTTTTGAAGTTATTTCTCCAAGATTTTTTTAGTGGAAGATTGTCTTTTCAACTCATTCTTTCGTTTAGGAATTCTTACAAGTATGCTTACCATATACTTTGCTTATGACATTAAACCCTAAGGCAAAACAAAACTGATTACTAGTTAACTGCACTGTACGATTCAAATCATACATTATGAGCAATTCAAGTTTGATTGCACCAGCTGTTTGAGATAATCATAGGACTAAATAAAAATGATTTAGAAAACAGAACTGATACTGCAATATTAAGTGTACACTACAATAAGCTCAAATTTTGAATAAGCCTAAATAATGCTTATTGATTTGTGGATTTGGTTGAGCATATCAGGGGTATCGTGAAATACAATATGCATCATACGGTACCACCAATTAATAATTTGAATAATCTCAATGGATATTGATCCTATTAATATATTTTTCAATTAAGACACTGTATGGTACAATGTAGATCAAACTCAACAGAGTTAGGATTATCATTCAGTAATTGTTGTATTATACAATCTTAAAAAACCAATATTTAAAATTGCACAATTGAGTACTGAGGTGGTTCTCGTCTGTGAGACAAAGCGTAAGCTTTAGAGATATTTTGAAGTATAAGACACAAAAATAGAAAATTGCGTAGAATTAAGATGAAGGTAAATCAAAATATTAGCATCATAACTAATAAATATATACTGAAGAAAAACAACACCTTTCTAAAATTTGCTCAAGCCACAATATATCATTTAATAAATTTGACAAAATAAAGTACAATGCAAGCATCAACTAAACAAAGTAATGAAAGACATAAAATAAACATAAATATGAAGGCAGAGATAAAAGATAAATTTAACATAATAAATTTCTCTCACTCGTTATCCAACATAACAAGATCCAAAGATCCTAATAAAAATATAATAGATAATTAAAAATCTCAACACTCTCATTACTCAAAGACTTTATTGGAATTATAACCATAATGAACAGCTTTCTAATAAGACTTCTTAAGTTGACTCTTAAGTTCTATTATTTCTCCAATTTTTCAATCTCAACTATCCTTTTCATTCTTAATCAGTAATAATCAATAAAAAATTAGGAATATTTTTTTAAAATTTAAGACAATTTAGAATACTTAAAATTTTTTTATGCCTTTTCTTTTAATCTCTTGATGGCTTATTTTTGATATAGCCCTTTTTTACCTCCATTAAAGAAATCTAAGTTCATCTATAAACCACACATCTAATAGCATGTATTCATACAGGTGAGAGATCCTTGTCATGTTCCAAATCCTTTTTCTTGAGATTTCTATAGTTGAATCTCTTGTTATACACGGTATACACCATAGAATTCATATTTAAAATTATCAAGCAATTTCTCCTTTTTTGTCAACTTAATTATATGAGCTCAAGTTGCCCTCACATTCAAATGACGAACATGTAAGTCTCAATACTTTAAGAGCAAAATGTTGTGGCACTCGAGTGCCTTCACTATTCGGATCTACCATTCAACTATATATTAAGAAAAATAATAGAGTTAGAATTTAGAAATATAAAATTCAAAGGGTCATTTCTTATTTTAATGAAAGATTGAACACAAAAAATTACCTGGAGAATATTTGTTGCGGTACCTTTACCTTATTATAGCCCAAAAAAAGAATTTATTCTGAAATGTAACAAATTGCATATCAGTAGTTATTCTCTCAGTTTGGTAAGCAATCAATCTATGTATGCAAATAGTATAGCCTCAACTTAATCTCACTACTGGTAGACTTATTCTCAACATATTAAAATTGAGGGATAGAAAATATTCTAAATCTCTTTATACCTCATCTCATATGTTATAAGTTACTAACTCCTTGGCCTTGTCCATTGCAACGTAAATAAAGCCCGCAACTGGCTTTTTTCTCTGCATTCATCATCCTCAAAACTTGAACTAGTAATCTTATAGTTATTCACGCATATGTGACAGTAGACTAAACCATTTAATTTAAAATGTTTTTTCTAACTGCTTTCCCCTTGGCTTTCCGTACCTCTGCAAAACTAAGTCATTGAATGAATATTAATATTATCTCCAATAGTTACTTAGCTTCCAACATGATAAGTACAACGTAATAGGTTGCAATAGCAAATCTTGTTGCAACAGGGTGTATATATTCCTTCTTAGAAAACTTCCTCATTAATAACAATACATAGGAATGGTTGTAAATGAATTCTAATATTCTTTGATTTGGTTAGAGCATTTTATGATGGACAAGCTACAAAAATTCTATAAATTTAAGTCTATATAGCATGCAACATAAGGTGTCCAACATAGATATTTTCTCTTCTCTATTAAATTATTTTCAACTGCTTTATAACTATTAACATTATTTCTCATAACTTGGACCACTAAATACTCTCCAATCTCTTCTATCATTTCATCAAGTAGTAAAAAGTATACTCTACAACATTGAATTGAGCAATTGCTTTTATAGATTTAAGAAAAAAAATTGTGCCATACGAATTATTTATTAAAATTTTAATCAAACTTCTATCATTTATGTCTAAGCACCAACTAAACATGATTTTCACTTCAATAAGACTTAGTCCTATTAATCTTTTCAATGCATTTATCTGTTCTACCCAGTCACTTTAACAAGCAAATCCTCACATATATGAATGAGGCAACTGTGGAACGAATCATATAGAGATGAAAATGTTTGCACATTAAATGGAGTGAAATTTTAGAACAAAAAATATCTACTAATATACATACAACATTTATATGCCTCTCTAGCAAACTCTAGAGATATCTTTCGAATTGCTCTCCATCACCTTTATCATTTTTCACATCTACCATATAGTGATCAATGGGATCTCTTACTTCTCTACTTAACATTGGAAGCAAAGATGATAAGGAGTCTCTGACATTGCTCACATTAATAATAAAAGCTGACAACAGCTTATCATCAATTTGTCATTATGTAAGATGCTTCGATTTCATCGACTTGGTTAAATATGATCAAATATCTACTTTTATTACTTCTAGCAGTTTGGCAAAGGGTACAACGTTCTTGTGCGAGCCTGATAAGTATCACTTCATTCTAGTAACACCACCTGTAATTACCTTGTTGCATTAATTATACTTCAACTAAATATGCCTTTGTCATCACCTCCAATATCGACTTGAGCACAATGATTCCATGCTGGATCTTTTTTATACCTCATTTTGAGTTTTTCCTCGCCTGACCATTTTTTCCAATAACCATAGAATAAAAATTTTATGAAGTTAAAAACAGGAAAAATATAAATTTAGAAAAAAAAATTGATGTTTTGATATTGTCACCCATAAAAAGAAAAAATTATGACATGATGACAGCACCAAAGCTGGTAGAGACGATGAATGCATGGAGAAATGGTGTCAGCAATTGATAAAAGAAGGACAGTGGCAACGACCACCAAAATAAATGTAGGCCATAGCTAGGGCAATGAGGGACAATAGCAGCAACTGCAAGGCTACTGGAGACAAATGTACGGAGGGATAATGGCTATGAGCGCAAGAAGGGACGGCGGTGGCTTCTGCAACAATAAATTCGATGACGATTGTTGAGAAGATTGATACGCTTCGGAATCAAAATCAGAGAACAAATCATGACGAAACGGCAAAACATAGGTGAAAGAAACAAAAATAAGGGTTGTTCCTACAAAATCAAAGGAAAGCAAACAAAATACAAAGCTGATCTACTATTCGAGAGTTAGATTGTCTCTCCCGGAACCTAGACGTAGCTAGAAACACCACAAGAAAAAAGAAAATAACAGCCACAACAAAAAATGCCTAAAGAAAACAAACTCTAGCTCCTCCTTTTAATAGAATCTCCCGCATCATTTGAAAACTTTCCGTTCCTCACTTTCCCTTCAAATCCCCTTCAATTTCTCCTCCTTGAGTATGTAATTAAGTCTCTCATGGTCCCCACCTGCTCTTTGTCCTTTCCTACTGTAGCACGGTGCCGCCCCTTTGCTTCTTCGTGTGAACGGGAACGGCCAGGCAGGCTTATGTGAATAGGATCAGCCAGGCAGACGCGGGTCATTGCTTTGGCTTTCGATCGGTCCAATTGCAGTGGCGGGCGTAACACTACTCCCCTCCTAAAGAAGTATCTTGTCCTCAAGGTGGAAGAATGAAAACTGCTTGTGGATCACCTCGTAAAACTCTCATATCGCATCATAGTCCGACAGTCCTTTTCACTTAATCAATACCTCTTTTGCTCCCCCTGCTCCTCGGCAAACTCCTTCATTCTCTAACGGCTCCAGAATCACTTCCAAATCCTTCGTCCGTGTCGGTGGTAGTGTTGACGAGAGCGTATGATCTCTAATCGCGTGTCTGAGTTGTGATACATGGAAAACCAGGTGTAGTGCGGACGATGGAGGTAACTTCAAACAGTAGGCCACTGTCTCAATGCATGTCATCATCTCATAAAACCCAAAGTACTGCAGTGACAGTTTCTTGCTTCTCCTCCTGGCCAATATCTTATGTTGGTAAGGCCTCACTTTGAAGTAGACCATTCTCCCGGATGATTGTTCGGATCCGATAGTAACCTGGCTCTTATTTTCCTCAGCTGCTCTTCCCTTTCGTTCTCCTGTCTCAAAACTTCTCAATCTAGGACCAAGGGTATCCATAAGGCCGTCAATTGAGGTTCTTTCACTTTTTCTCAACAGTGCTTCAAGTATCATATTCTTCAATCCTGGTTAGTACTAAATCTCTAAACCATAGCCCAGTATCTTGGATAGCCATCTCTGATACACCTCAGTCACCATATGTTGGATTCATTATGATTTGGTGATATCCTAACTTAAGATCATGTTTTGAGAACATAACTGCCCCATAAAGCTCATCCAATAGCTCATCAATCATAGGAATAAAAAACTTGTCCAATACCATTTCTTTGTTCAAATCTCCAATTAGTATCTTTTTTTTTCACCAACAAGACAAGACTGAAAAAAGTGCTCACACTAGGCCTAATAATCCCAGCGTCGAGCATCTCTCATATCGAATTTTATATCTCATCCTTCTAAATCTGAGGGTACCTATATGGTCTAACCCTGACGGNAACAAACTCTAGCTCCTCCTTTTAATAGAATCTCCCGCATCATTTGAAAACTTTCCGTTCCTCACTTTCCCTTCAAATCCCCTTCAATTTCTCCTCCTTGAGTATGTAATTAAGTCTCTCATGGTCCCCACCTGCTCTTTGTCCTTTCCTACTGTAGCACGGTGCCGCCCCTTTGCTTCTTCGTGTGAACGGGAACGGCCAGGCAGGCTTATGTGAATNTTTTTCCAATAACCATAGAATAAAAATTTTATGAAGTTAAAAACAGGAAAAATATAAATTTAGAAAAAAAAAATTGATGTTTTGATATTGTCACCCATAAAAAGAAAAAATTATGCATGATGACAGCACCAAAGCTGGTAGAGACGATGAATGCATGGAGAAATGGTGTCAGCAATTGATAAAAGAAGGACAGTGGCAACGACCACCAAAATAAATGAAGGCCATAGCTAGGGCAATGAGGGACAATAGCAGCAACTGCAAGGATACTGGAGACAAGTGTACGGAGGGATAATGGCTATGAGCGCAAGAAGGGACGGCGGTGGCTTCTGCAACAATAAATTCGATGACGATTGTTGAGAAGATTGATACGCTTCGGAATCAAAATCAGAGAATAAACCATGACGAAACGGCAAAACATAGGTGAAAGAAACACNTAACATTATTTCTCATAACTTGGACCACTAAATACTCTCCAATCTCTTCTATCATTTCATCAAGTAGTAAAACGTATACTCTACAACATTGAATTGAGCAATTGCTTTTATAGATTTAAGAAAAAAAATTGTGCCATACGAATTATTTATTAAAATTTTAATCAAACTTCTATCATTTATGTCTAAGCACCAACTAAACATGATTTTCACTTCAATAAGACTTAGTCCTATTAATCTTTTCAATGCATTTATCTGTTCTACCCAGTCACTTTAACAAGCAAATCCTCACATATATGAATGAGGCAACTGTGGAACGAATCATATAGAGATGAAAATGTTTGCACATTAAATGGAGTGAAATTTTAGAACAAAAAATATCTACTAATATACATACAACATTTATATGCCTCTCTAGCAAACTCTAGAGATATCTTTCGAATTGCTCTCCATCACCTTTATCATTTTTCACATCTACCATATAGTGATCAATGGGATCTCTTACTTCTCTACTTAACATTGGAAGCAAAGATGATAAGGAGTCTCTGACATTGCTCACATTAATAATAAAAGCTGACAACAGCTTATCATCAATTTGTCATTATGTAAGATGCTTCGATTTCATCGACTTGGTTAAATATGATCAAATATCTACTTTTATTACTTCTAGCAGTTTGGCAAAGGGTACAACGTTCTTGTGCGAGCCTGATAAGTATCACTTCATTCTAGTAACACCACCTGTAATTACCTTGTTGCATTAATTATACTTCAACTAAATATGCCTTTGTCATCACCTCCAATATCGACTTGAGCACAATGATTCCATGCTGGATCTTTTTTATACCTCATTTTGAGTTTTTCCTCGCCTGACCATTTTTTCCAATAACCATAGAATAAAAATTTTATGAAGTTAAAAACAGGAAAAATATAAATTTAGAAAAAAAAATTGATGTTTTGATATTGTCACCCATAAAAAGAAAAAATTATGACATGATGACAGCACCAAAGCTGGTAGAGACGATGAATGCATGGAGAAATGGTGTCAGCAATTGATAAAAGAAGGACAGTGGCAACGACCACCAAAATAAATGTAGGCCATAGCTAGGGCAATGAGGGACAATAGCAGCAACTGCAAGGCTACTGGAGACAAATGTACGGAGGGATAATGGCTATGAGCGCAAGAAGGGACGGCGGTGGCTTCTGCAACAATAAATTCGATGACGATTGTTGAGAAGATTGATACGCTTCGGAATCAAAATCAGAGAACAAATCATGACGAAACGGCAAAACATAGGTGAAAGAAACAAAAATAAGGGTTGTTCCTACAAAATCAAAGGAAAGCAAACAAAATACAAAGCTGATCTACTATTCGAGAGTTAGATTGTCTCTCCCGGAACCTAGACGTAGCTAGAAACACCACAAGAAAAAAGAAAATAACAGCCACAACAAAAAATACCTAAAGAAAACAAACTCTAGCTCCTCCTTTTAATAGAATCTCCCGCATCATTTGAAAACTTTCCGTTCCTCACTTTCCCTACAAATCTCCTTCAATTTCTCCTCCTTGAGTATGTAATTAAGTCTCTCATGGTCCCCACCTGCTCTCTGTCCTTTCCTACTGTAGCACAGTGCCGCCCCTTTGCTTCTTCGTGTGAACGGGAACGGCCAGGCAGGCTTATGTGAACAGGATCAGCCAGGCAGACGCGGGTCATTGCTTTGGCTTTCGATCGGTCCAATTGCAGTGGCGGGCGTAACACTACTCCCCTCCTAAAGAAGTACCTTGTCCTCAAGGTGGAAGAATGAAAACTGCTTGTGGATCACCTCGTAAAACTCTCATATCGCATCATAGTCCGAAAGTCCTTTTCACTTAATCAATACCTCTTTTGCTCCCCCTGCTCCTCGGCAAACTCCTTCATTCTCTAACGGCTCCAGAATCACTTCCAAATCCTTCGTCCGTGTCGGTGGTAGTGTTGACGAGGGCGTATGATCTCTAATCGCGTGTCTAAGTTGTGATACATGGAAAACCAGGTGTAGTGCGGACGATGGAGGTAACTTCAAACAGTAGGCCACTGTCTCAATGCATGTCATCATCTCATAAAACCCAAAGTACTGCAGTGACAGTTTCTTGCTTTTCCTCCTGGCCAATATCTTATGTTGGTAGGGCCTCACTTTGAAGTAGACCATTCTCCCGGATAATTGTTCGGATCCGATAGTAACCTGGCTCTTATTTTCCTCAGCTGCTCATCCCTTTCGTTCTCCTGTCTCAAAACTTCCCAATCTAGGAACAAGGGTATCCATAAGGCCGTCAATTGAGGTTCTTTCACTTTTTCTCAACAGTGCGTCAACTATCATATTCTTCAATCCTGGTCAGTACTAAATCTCTAAACCATAGCCCAGTATCTTGGATAGCCATCTCTCATACACCTCAATCACCATATGTTGGATTCATTATGATTTGGTGATATCCTAACTTAAGATCATGTTTTGAGAACATAACTGCCCCATAAAGCTCATCCAATAGCTCATCAATCATAGGAATAAAAAACTTGTCCAATACCATTTCTTTGTTCAAATCTCCAATTACTATCTTTTTTTCTTCACCAACAGGACAAGACTGAAAAGAGTGCTCACACTAGGCCTGATAATCCCAGCGTCGAGCATCTCTCATATCAAATTTTATATCTCATCCTTCTAAATCTGAGGGTACCTATATGGTCTAACCCTGACGCGAGAAAAACATTCCTTCAATGTAATAGCGTGCTCGTGGTCCCTCGGAGGAGGTAGCCCATCTGATTGTTGGAAGACATCTGCAAACTACTGTTGGACCCCTTCCGAAAACTCTACCAACTTTGAATCTCGAACTTCCTCAATGCTCTACAACTTCACCAAGTAGCCTAGTCCTTCTCCCATAAGCGATTTAACCATGGTTTTAAGAGACACAATGGTTTTGCATAAACAAACATCTCCTCTCAGCATCACCTTCTTACTCGCCACTTGGAACTCCATCATCAAGGACTTCGAATCAACCTTCATCTCCCCCAATGTTCACAGCCACTTTATCTACAAAATCACATCTGTGCTGCCTAAATCTAAAGAAGGAAGTCTTCCACCACCTGTAAACCGTGTAGTGTCAGAATCAACCCCTTACAGATTTCCCAACTTTTCTCCACTTCCCTATCCACATCATTACGTCGAAACTCTTTATAGTCACCAGCTCCAACCCTAGCTTCTCCATGACCTAATTTGAGATGAAATTATGTGTGACCCCGCTATCTACGAACAACACATTCTACTGTTCCCTGATCCACTCCCACACATTCATGGTGTAATTTGGGGTGAATCTCACCATTGAATTAAGGGACACCTCCGCCACATCCAAATGCAGATGCTCCTCCACCGCTTCCTCTTCTGATTCTTTACTTTCTATATCCTCGTCCTGAACTAAAGAAACTTGAAAGGCATGCTCCTTGCAATGATGTCCTAGGGCGTTTTTCTCATCACAGCGGTAATACAACCATTTTGCTCTTTTACCCGACACTTTTGCATCTGTGAGGCGCTTAAAACAACACCCTCGAGATGGGCTCCTATATTCTTCTCCTTTGGCGTCTCTTTCTGAAATAACACTGTCTGGGTGCTCGATATCGTGGCTGTCAAAGTGCCCTTGTAGAATCCTCCGGTGTTGCCACCTTTACTGGTCTTCTTCACCTGTTTATTATTCTCATCATCTGGGCGAGCTCCATCATCTCCCTCAATCCTGACAGTCTCAAGAGGCAATGACTGCTCGAATGTCGAGGTTTAGGCCCTTCAAGAAGTTTCCTTCAAGTCGTGCTGCAAAAATCCTTATCAACCTCCTTAACGAAAGCTCGAACTTCTCCCGGCATTCCATAATTGTCACCTCCTAAGTCAAAGTGAAGTATTGCTCCTGTAGGTCNTCAAAGCAAAGTATTGCTCCTGTAGGTATCCTTCTTGAATCGCTCAAAAACACTCCAACAGGCAATTCTTAAACTTCTCCAATGTGTGCATTAGATACCTTGCCTCCATCTACTGGAACCACGTTAGAACCTTTCCCTCCAAGCATAATCCCGCTGTCATGACCTCTCTTCCTCAGTTAAACCCATTGATTGCAAAGAATCGCTCCGCACGATACACCCATATATGTGCATCCTCCCATTCAAAGATTGGCATCTTAAATTTTCTTACCCTTACATCTCTACCCCAACCTCCTCTTCCTCCAGTATTTCCCCCCATGTATCCAGGATGGAAAGCTCTCCTTCAATCATAGGCATATCCCACTATCGATTCTTTTTTTCCTCCATCATGCTCTTTCGTGCCCCTTACACAATCCCTCCAATTTTCAACCCATCCCACTCTATTGGAAGTCTCCACTCCCCATCCTCTTGATGTCTTCTTCGTTGTATCCTCTTGATGTCTTCTTCGTTGTCTTTTCGTTTGATCTCCTATCCTTTAACCTGTCCAAGGATTCCTTGATTAACCCTTAGTTCGGGTTTGCAACTAGAGCAATTAGTACGGTCTTAGACTGCATCTCCATGAGTCTTTTCATCATCTCTTGCATTTCTCCTATGCTCTCAAATCCATTGTTCATTTGGCTTTCAATGGAAGAAAATCTGTCCTCCATGGTAGCGAACCTCTCTTCTATTTCTAATTTGATTTGCCCGACCTCTACTTATAGCATATACACTTTCTTTGTTGTCATTCCACCAAGATCAAAACTCTGATACCAATTAGATAAGCCTTGAAACTAAAATCAAGAGACAAACCATGATGAAATGACAATAGATAGGTGAAAGAAACACAAATAAGGGTTGCTCTTACAAAGGAAAACAAGCAAGATACAAAGTTGGTCTACTATTCGAGAGATAGATCGTCTCTTTCACACCCTAAACGGCCCTGGGAATACAACAAGAAGAAAGAAAACAACAGCCACAAAAAAACATGTCTAAAGAAAACAAACCCTAGTTCCTCCCTTTAATAGAATCCTTCCACAACTTTCCTTTCCCTACTTTCCCTCCAAACCTCCCTTCCCTACTTTCCCTCCAAACCTCCCTTAATTTCTCCTTTTTTAGGTATGTAAATAAATCTCTTGTGAACGTCCCCACCTGCTCCCTGTCCTTTTTTGCCGCAGCATAGTGCTGCTCCTTTGCTTCTTCATGCGAACATGTAAATAAACCTCTCGTGAACGTCCCCACCAGCTCCCTGTCCTTTTTTGCCGCAGCATAGTGCTGCCCCTTTGCTTCTTCATGCGAACTGTATCGGCAAGGCGGGTGCGGGGTTTTGGGTTTCGACCGGTCCAGTGGGGATGGTGGTAAGAAAGACTTTACAGCGTTAGAGTAAGATGGCGATGGCATCAGAGTGGTGGTGGCTATTTAAAAGATGTGAGATTATTTCCTTCATTGTGGCGGGTAGACGGAGAATGACGGTGCAGATTGGAGAGTGCATGAAGCGTGAGTGCATGTAGGGTTAAGTTACAGAAATTTGTATACACCTCACTGTCCGTGACGTGATGTGTCTCGATAGTGGTGTGGTCTACACCTTACCATCAATTAATGAGGTGTCAGCCTCATAGCAATTTCAAGAGAAAAGCATTGAGTCGATCATTTGCTCAATTTTTAATAGGGTAACAAAGTCTCATTATTCGTGAAACTTTGAAATTGATTCAGATCATACAATCCAATAAGTTTTAAAAATTTTGATATTGAATGATTGTATAGCACTATCAAAATAGTTCAGTGCGACTAGTTCTAAGTTTCTTACAATTGTTTAATGCTACACTTATTAACATTTGATCATCTTGTGTTTGCTTGCCATTGTGGCATCGTGAATGCCTGTATATTATAATAATACAAAAATCAAAAATAAAATAAATCTATTTCACAATTTTAAGATTTGATCTTGAGTTCACATAGACTAAAAAATATACATGGTGAAGAATGTCCTTTTACAAATAATGTGCCCTTTCACCTCTACCTGAAATATATAAGCTTATAGTTAACAAAAAAATAATTTAATAATATTAGCTTACACTGAATTATGTTTGGAATCATCAAAATATTCAATACAAGTTACGCTTATGAAAATAACACATACAACAATCCAACTAAGATCAAACCCAACACTAATGTCAAAGCTATCCAAGGGCCTAATTATTAATATTTAACTATGTGGATCTCAATGCTTAAAGATCGTATCCACCAATTCATCACACCTAATTGCAAAACGATCTAGCATGAATCTAAGACTTAGGGCATCTCACTTCTTAAACCTTCAATAGATCAAATGGAAAAATTTCCCTCATAAGGAAAAATTTCCATCCAACATGGATCATGAAGATGAAGTTATCAAATGTGTTTACCATTCTTAATTAGCTAACTAAGGCAAGGGACAGATTTGTAATTCCATAGAAGATATTAAAGAACTATGAAAGCTTCTATGGTCTACTTGGGAAAATAGATGAGGGAGGCTAGTAGAGAAGAAAGGCTACTACAAGGAGGAAGATAGAAATCAGATCCAGAAGACCAAGAAGATGAAGGAAATCAGTCCAAGAAGAAGAAGGGAAGAGGATTCAAGAAATGAGGGAGGAGTCTTAGATCTTGTATCGAGGTAGTTTCGAGATGGAGATATCTAGAGGAGTGCTCATAACTTAATGTGAAAAGCCTCTGTCCGGTAAGCGGCTTCGAACGCCCAGACTTGCAAGTGTTCCTTTGGTTGTTCAAGAACTGCAGAAGAACAACTTAGGCCTACAGTTCAGAAAGAGAATAGGAGACGTCCCCTGGCTACAGGTATTCAGCCAACAAGGACCTGCGACATCCATATCTTTCGCCTGCAGCTTACCGGTGGAGTTCCGCACATCAGTGAACTTCGACACTTCAGATTCTTGGTTGCAGGGTCTTCTGCAGTCCATGCTCTTGGGCTGAAGGTATTCGGCTACAGGCACGTGGTTTTTTCGGCTCCCTTCAAAGAACAACTCAGAAGGAGGGTTCCTGCAGGTGGTATTCGGTCTTCAGCCAGCAGGCTCTTCTATTCCTTCGGCTGTTTTGGCAGAGGGAGTTCGGTACAACAAGAAGGAATTCAGTAGTTCAAGTTTTCTAGGCTACGAAATCTTTGGTTCTTGGAACCGCGACAGGGGTGTTCACTTCTTGCAGGAACGGTAGAGGGAGAACTACAGCCCAGGAGAAATAGAAGTTCAGCATTCCTTTCATTCGGCTGCAGCAAGGTGCTTTGGTGATATAAGTTGTTCGGCGGGGTGAGTTCACAACAATTGGCGCCTTCTGTGGGAATTTCAGCCAAGATAATGACAACCACCAAATTCGACATCGAGAAATTCACTGGGAAGAACGACTCCGGCCTGTGAAGAGTGAAGATGAAAGCTTTGTTGATGCAGCAAGGCATTGCAAAAGCCTTGCAAAGCCCGGCGGCATTGCCGGTCGACATGACCAAGAAAGAAAAGAATGGGATTCTGGACAAGGCTCATAGCTTAATAATCTTGAGCCTTGGCGATAAAGTTCTGAGGGAAGTTTCGAGGGAGACGACGGCTCAAGCGCTTTGGGCCAAACTCGAACTACTCTATATGACGAAATCTCTAGCTAATAGGCTCTTCTTGAAGCAACGCCTATACTCTTTTAAAATGCACGATGACAAATCAGTTTCAGAGCAGATTGACAAGTTCAACAAGATCATAGATGATCTTAAAAACATCGACGTCAAGATGGATGACGAGGACAAGGCACTGCTGTTGCTGAACTCCATTCCTAAGAGCTACGAACATTTCAAAAATGCGATGCTCTATGGAAGGGTGCAAACCATTTCTCTGGAAGAGGTTCAAGCGTTGATTAGAGTCAATTTCTAAGGAAACATTATATGGACAAGGAAATCAGCAGAGACAGTCTTACCGTTAGAGAAAGATCGGACAAAAAGAATTCAAGAAACGGTCAGAGCAGATCAAGATCAAGAAAGGAGGGTGGAAATTAGTCATCAAAGGGATCCTTCAAGTGTTATCATTGTCACAAAGACGGCCACTTAAAGAAGAATTGTCCTGACAAGAAGAATAAATATCAAGAAAAGCCAAATAAATCAGGAGAAGTAAGTGTAGCCTCTGACGACTACGATTCAGCTGATGCTTTGGTAATTACTGAGTCTAAATCAAGCAAAGAGTGGATTCTTGATTCAGGTTGTTCATTTCATATGTGTCCTCATAAAGACTGGTTCAAGACACTTGAACAGGTCAACGGTGGATCAGTACTACTTGAAGACAACAAAGCACGCAGGGTTGTTGGCAGTGGGACAATCAGGATAAAGATGTTTGATGGAGCTGAACGAATGCTGCAAAACGTCAGGTACGCATCAGAGCTCAAAAGAAATCTGATTTCTTTAGGTATGCTGGAGACAAACGAATACTCTTTCAAGGCGGAAAATAGTCATATCAGAGTAACTAAAAGTTCTCGTATCGTCGTGAAAGGATTCATAAAAAAGAGTCTATATTCTCTAATCGGAAGAACTATGATTGCTAGTTTCAGGAACTATTTGAACTTAGTAGACTCAACCAAGGGCTAAGGGCCCCTCGTGGCAAGGTGGAGAGACTCTTTATTACGGAGCTTTGTAATTGAGAGTCAAGGTAAATAATTATTATAATTGACTCATAATTAGCTAACTAAAGCAAGGGACAAATTTGTAATTCAATAGAAGATATTAAAGAACTATGGAAGCTTCTATGGTCTACTTGGGAGGCCTCATCTATTTATAAATAGATGAGGGAGGCTTGTAGAGAAGGAAGAAAGACTACTATAAGGAAGAAGATATAAATCAGACCAAAAAGACCAAGAAGAGGAAGGAAATCAGTCCAAGAATAAGAAGGGAAGAGGTTTCAAAAATTTAGGGAGTCTAAGATCTTGTATCGAGGTAGTTTCGAGAGGGAGAGATCTAGAGGAGTGTTCATTCATTGATGTAAAAAGCCTGTAATTCTTCTTTGTCTTAGTGAATTTGTTGGCGATACCCTCCCGTGAATGTAGGTCTATAGATCGAACCACGTAATTGATTGTGTTGTTGTGTTTGCGTTGAATCTTTATTCCTGCAACTTTTTTGTTTTTGTTTCTCTGTTTTGTTTGGTGCGTTTTCACATCTTGAATGCAGAAGCTATTACACGAGAAAACAGACATTCCATTCCTTCGGTTCTTGGAAGAGCAGCAAGGTCTTCGGCAGACCAAACTTTCGGCAGGGAGTTCTTGAAGCCCTGCAGGTGGCCTTCTAATTGCAGGTACTTGGCAGCAGCAAGGTGGTATTCAGTCTTCAGCCAGTAGGTTCTTCCATTCCTTCGGCTGTTCAGCACAGGTTATTCGGCTATAGGTAGGAGTTCGGCACTCCTCCTGCAATCCTATTCATCGGCTATGGCAGCAGGAATTCGGCATGTCTTGGGCTGTCTAAACCGAAGCAGAAATTTGGCTACAACCACAACGTGTTTGGGTTACTGGACAAGGCCGAT
>JXCR01136615.1:64384-84083 GCA_002079205.1 Phalaenopsis hybrid cultivar | reverse complement strand
TGGGAGAAACCATTTGAACTGATGTGTGATGCTAGTGATTATGCTATTGGAGCGGTTCTTGGACAAATGTACGAAAGATTTTTAAAGTGATATATTACGCTAGTAAAACTCTTAATGATGCACAAATTAACTATACTGTTACTGAAAAAGAGTTATTGACAATTGTATATGCTTTGGATAAATTTAAATCTTATTTAATTGGAGCTAAATGTATTGTGCATACTGATCACTCTACTATTAAATATATAATACAAAAGAAAGAAGTTAAACCAAGGTTGATTAGATGGATACTATTGATGCAAATGGTTATTGATAGAAAGAGAACTGATAATCAAATTGCTGATCATTTATCGAGATTAGAAAACCATGAATTATCGAACACTGATAATGAAATTATAGATAGTTTCCCTGATGAACAACTATATAATATTAATGAGTGGATAATATCATAGTATGATGATATTGTTAACTATATTGTAAGTGATATTTTGCCACCTATGCTGACATTGCAACAATAAAGAAAATTCATTCATGATGCGAAAGCATATTTTTGGGATGAGCCTTATTTATATAAACAATGTAAGGATCTTATTATGAGGAGATGTGTACATTATGAAGAAACTGAGCTGATCATTCAGGAATGTCATGATTCTGAATTTGGAGGACATTTTGAGATTAATAAAACTGCTTATAAAATTTTACAAGCTGGATTTTATTGGCCTACCATATTTAGAGATGTTTATAGATATATAAAAACTTGTGATCGATGTCAACGAGTAGGCAATATATCTAGAAGAAATGAAATGCCTCTAAATTTCATATTGGAAGTCGAGATCTTTGATGCTTGGGGATTATATTTTATGGGACCGTTTATTCCTTCATTTGAGGAACGAAGTTGAGATATTTGATGTTTGGGGATTAGATTTTATGGGACCATTTATTCCTTCATTTGGGAACTTGATATATATTTACAGTGGACTACGTTTCTAAGTGGATTGAAGCACAAGCTTTACCTCGTTGTGACGCTAAAAGTCATTCAAGATTTTTGATGAAATTATTTTCACTAGATACAGAATGCCTAGAATGATTATCCCTGATGAAGGATCTCATTTTAGGAATAAATATATTCAGAGATTGACAGAAAAATTTAATATTATTCACAGAATCTCTACACCCTATCATCCTCAAACTAGTGGGTTAGCTGAAGTTTCTAATAGAGAGATTAAAAAAATACTTGAAAATATTGTAAACCCTAGTAGAATAGATTGGTCCACTAGTTTCTAATAGAGAGATTTAACAAATACTTGAAAAGACTGTAAACCCTAGTAGAGTAGATTGGTCCACTAGAAGATACTGCATTATGGGCTTACAGAACTGCTTATAAAACTCCTATTGGAATGACTCCTTACAGTCTGATTTTTGGAAAGACTTGTCACTTACCAGTAGAATTGGAGCAAAAAGCATATTAGGCGATTAAATAATTCAATTATAATTTGAAAGATGCTGGTAAGAAGAGATTGTTACAATTAAATGAATTGGAAGAATTAAGGAATGAGTCTTATGATAACGACGAAATTTATAAAGAAAAATTAAAGTTATGACATGATCGGAAGACTAACCAAAGCACTTGGAACCAGGACAAGAAGTTTTACTTTACAACACTAGGTTGAAATTATTTCCTGGGAAATTAAAGTCTCGTTGGTTAGGGCCATTTACTGTGACTCAAGTTTATACTTACGGAGCTGTTGAAATTGAAGATCAAAAAACGGGAAATAGATTTAAAGTCAATGGACATAGATTAAAACCATATTATGAGGGTGAAAGACCAAATTTTAAAGAGGTTTTAATGATCTGTCAACCTGAATAACGTCTGAATAGGTCGGGCTGACGACGTTAAACCAAGCGTTTTATGGGAGACAACTCATATTTATCTTTACTTTATTCGCAACTATAATAGTTTTTATTTGAAATTATTGCTTGTTTTTTATAGTATTAAGCTCTACTATTCTTATTTACCCTTGAAACATCTTAAAAATTGGATCAATGAAGAAAAATTGGAATGCATTCGANTCCTAAGTGTTTAGGAAATAATTTAGAATATTTCCATGGATTTAATATTTTTTATGATTTTTTATAATTAGGAAATAATTTAGAATATTTCCATGGGTTTAATATTTTTCATGATTTTTTATTATTTTTCATTATTTTTAATTATTAAAAATAATTAAAAATTAAGTTTTTATTTTAAATGTATTTTTATTTTAATTAAATCCCCCTAATATCAGAGAACTCAAAAACTAAGTTTGATAATTTTTTGAGTTATATTTTGATTTTTTAAAAATCACTTAAGTGTTAATTTTAATAATGATCTTTAAAAACCAATTGAAAATATTAAATGATCTCAAAATCCTTTGAATATTTTATGGTGAATTCTCTGACTTACNTTCACATAGAATTGGATAGATATCCATTCTAAATGAACCATATATTAATGTATTGTGAAGATATGGTGTACCCTATTTCCAAGTCAACACCGAGGGTCAATTCTAAAGCTAAGTAATCCTATAGTGGTGTATCCTAGTTCCAAGTCAACACCTAGAGTTGACCCTAAAGCCAAGTAATCCTATAGGGACTTCTTGAATTCTTTTATAATGATCTTACCTATTAAATGCTAGAGGTTAAGATCAATATGTGGAATTTCAAGTTGTATAATGATCTTACCTACTAAATGCTAGAGGTTAAGATCAATATGTGAAACTTCAAGTTGAGCAAAGAGAAAGGCTTTGAATTTCTGATATTGAGGGTATCTTTTCTAGTTTTCTAAGACTAGTCAATAGGAAAGTCCTATTGCTAAACCTAGGCTACTAAAGAAGTTTTCTAGACCTCAACCAAAAGTGAGGTCAACAGGGGGTCCAAAGGACCAAAGTTGTCTTGCTAAGCTTCATGTTTGTCCCATTAGGTAACCAATTCTGGAAAACATTGGGAAAATTTTGATATTTTATAATCTTTTGCAAATAGGAAGTACAATTCAAAACCATAGACTTTGCCATAGGTTTAATGTTGTCAAACTTTACTTGGTTTCCACACATCGAGATGAACCAGGCAAAAATACATGGATTGATTATCAACTTAGCTTCCAACCATTCCTTCGAAAACCCCAAAAACTTTTTCCAACTGACTTTCAGAGAATCAATGTTAAGTTGAATCAATAGATCAGTCCAAATTCTTTGAGAGAAGCTGCAAGAGAAGAACAAATGTTCCAAACTTTCTTTTGCCTCACTACACAGACATCAGCATGAAGGTCCCCTAAGCCCTTTCATCTTCAAAATATCATCACTAGGTAGTAAGGATTTCCAAAGCCTCCAGCAGAAAAAAGACATGGAAGGTGTTAACAACTTTCTCCAAATAATTTTCCCCAACATGACAGGTTACCACTGATAGAATTGTTGGAAAATGTAACCTGAAAGTTTTTGTGAGGGAGCTTGTCTAGTATTGATTCTATTTTTTTGTGCAGGATTGATTTTAGTTTTCTTAACCCAATACAACTGCTCTTCAGTTGAGATGGTAGCCATCAGATTGCAATTCCATTGATTTTCAGTCCAAAATTCCTTCACCTTTGTCACATAGTTGGGATTGGAGGTGTCATAAGATAGTCTCTCCCCATTCCAAACCCATTTATCCAGCCAGAAATTGATTTTTCCTTCTCCAAGCTCCCAAATAAATAAATCCTCAGCTTGATGTCTGACCTCCAGTAGTTTAGCCCACAGCTTGAAATCACCTAATTTCTTCTTAGCCAAGTTAGGATGTACTGCCCTGCAGTACTTCCCCTTCATAAACATTACCCAGAGACTTTCTTGGGCTCTACAATTTATCCATAGTTTACAAAGATTAATAAAATTTAGATGCTGAAAATCCTTAATGCCCAAACCACCTGCATGTAAATGCTTTCAAAGTTTTTTCCAAGCTAACCAATGAAATTGTTTCGTCTGTCCTGCCCACAAAAATTTATTAAAAATTCTGCCTAGCCTTATTTGAGTCCCCTTCTTCATGATGAACATCTAAAAAGCATAGGAGGGGTTGGAATTTAAGATGCTTTTAAGGAGGGTGATCCTACCTCCATTTGAGAGGAAGTAATTGGTCCAACATTGCAACTGTTTCTGAATTTGATCAATAACAACATTGCATTGAGTTTGCTTGGTTCTCCCTTTAATTAATTTGACACCAAGATAATTGATTGGTAGAGAAGCCATGCTAAAACCAGTGTGCTGTGCAATCCATTTCTTAATATGTGGAAGAGTGTGTGAGCTAGTAAAAATTTGACATTTTTGTTTGTTAAGATGCATACCAGATGTTCTTTTAAAGTGCTTAAGTCCTCGATAGAGAGACTTCACAGAACTCTTAGTAGCCTTTGAGAAAATAATAATATCATCTACATAGGACAGATGACTCACACCAATGTTGGATCTGTGCTGACAAGCCAAATGAGGAGAAGAGAAACATTTGATTTAGAAGCCTAGAAAGATAATCAATGCCAAGAATAAAGATAGTTGGTGACAAAGGATCACCTTGTTCAATTCCCCTAGATACATTGAAGAAACCTTGGCTCTTGCCATTAAGTAAGATAGAGTTGTTGTTGCAAACAAGCCATCTTCTAATCAGATTGATAAAGGCCCTAGAGAAACCCTTAACATTAAAGGTAGCCAAGATAAAATTCCAGTTAATTGTATCATATGCCTTTTGGATATCTAATTTCAGAATGAGATTGCTACCTCTACATTTTCTATCAAGCTCCAACAACACTCCTAAGCCAATAGAATGTTATCAGAGATTTGCCTGCCTTTCACAAAAGCCACCTGATTATTTCTGATAAGCTGCTGAAGGTGAGGTTAAAGCCTAGTGCTAATTATCTAGTTGATTACTTTAGAAGTGACATTTTTCAGGCTGATAGGTCTGAAATCACCCCACCCTATCCTGCTGGAATTTGTGGGAATCAAAGTTATAGTGGAAGCTGTAAAGTATCTAGGGGGATCAATACCATTAAAGAAGCTTTGCACTACATCAACAAACTCCCCACAGATGATATTCCAAGTAGCCTTATAAAATTTAGTAGTGAAGCCATCAGGGCCAGCCACCTTATGGTCATCAATAGAGTCCAAGGCAGCTTTAATTTCTCCTTCCAAGGGAATATTATTTAGATCCAAACTTACATTAGTTAGGCTGATAGGTCTGAAATCACCCCACCTTGCCCTGCTGGAATTTTTGGGAATAAAAGTTATAGTGGAAGCTGTAAAGTATCTAGGGGGATCAATACCTTTAAAGAAGCTTTGCACTACATCAACAAACTCCCCACAGATGATATTCCAAGTAGCCTTATAAAATTTAGTAGTGAAGCCATCAAGGCCAGCCACCTTATGGTCATCAATAGAGTTCAAGGAAGCTTTGATTTCTCCTTCCAAGGGAATATTATTTAGATCAAAACTTTGTTCATATTCATTACAATCAGAGAAGAGTTAAACATTGATCTGAGCTCTAGAAGTTGACTGCTCATTAAAAAGATTTTAGAAGTAATTTACAGCATCTTGGGTAATAGTCTTAGCATAAGACAATAACTTACCAGCAGAATCTTGGATAGATAAAATCATGTTATTTTTCCTTTTGAAGTTAATGCAAGCATGGTAATAACTTGTGTTTCTATCTCCCTCAATAAAACTGGTAACTGCAGCCTTCTGCTTCAAAAAACATTCAGTATAGTTGATTTGCATTAACAGCTCTTCACTAGCTTTATGAAGGTCAACTTCAGAGTTCAAACCCCTTTGAAAACTCTTTTCCATATTAATAGTTTTACTTTGGGCATTAATCAAGCTCATGGATATTGCCAATAGTGTCCCAATTCCACTTCTTCAGATGCGCTACCACCTTCTTCTGGAGTTTCCACAGATTATTCCATGGATTAGGTTCTCCTTCAGACCTCAAAACCTTATCAACCTCCTCAACTAATTGAGGATGTAGAGTCCACATATTTTGGAATCTGAAAAGAGCTCTATTGGGGCTTTCAGCAATTTGAATTGTGCATAGAAGAGGCCTGTGGTCAGAACCTGCCATGGCCAGATGAGAAATTATAGTAAAGGGGAAAGTTTGAACCCATTTAGAATTACCTGGCATTCTATCTAGCCTTTCCCACATGGAACGCCTTCTCCAAGTGAAATCAGGACCTTGATAACCCAAATCAAATAATTCAGCCTCAAAAAGAAAATCATTGAATCTATTCATGGCAGAATTAGTAGGTGGTCTACCTCCTCTTCTTTCATTAGGAGAGGAATAAAATTTAAGTCCCCCCTCCAATTCCAAAAGGAGTTCACAGATTGCCCAATTTGAGTTAAATCAGACCATAAAGTGGCTTGATTATTAGCAAGACTACCGCCATAAATGAAGCTGGCATAGCCAACTTGAGCTCCAGTATAGAATTGGATGTGAATAAATTGGGAATGATTAAGCAAAACTGACCACTGAAGTTCATCTCTAGCGAAGAGCCAAATCTTATTATTAAAATTTGAGAAATGAGCAAATTGAGGGAACTTTTTCTGAATTATGTGGGAATTTTTAGTAACCAATGGTTCTAGAATTGTAAAACACCACACTTTATGAACTCTCACCAGATTTATTAATCTCTTGAGAGAAGAGGGGTGAGCAATACCCCTAATATTCCAAACTAGGAACTTTATCATTCAGAGAAGGTCCTCCCTTTCCCCCTAGTCCTAGGATGGTGATCCATAGTAGATGGGCCCTCCATAGGTTGTTTAATATCTAACTTGCCTTTTTTCTTCTTATTACTTCTCTAAACTTGCCAATCTTCAGTTAAAACATCTGTCAAACTGTTAATTGTATGGTCTTCAACCCTAGTTGGGTTAATGCTTAGTAAGCTGTCATCTTATATTACATTTCCCCTAAAATTATTGTTAATGCAGATAGCTTCCTCCTGCTCCTCAACATTAATAATGGACACAGTCCCAATTGTATTATCTGCATCAACAACAACAACATCAGCTCTCCTAGCCACTTCTATTACAGCTGTCTCTACTGGCCTAAAAGTAGTAACTCTATCCCTAGAAGCTCTTCTCTTAGATGGAGGATGTAGTCTATAACACCTCTCCACATTATGTTCAAACATTTTACAATGTTGGCAATAGAAAAGTTTTTGTTCCACAACTATCTTCTGCGAGAAACCTCTTCAGTAGTTCCAATCCATACCCTTTAAATATCAGGCAAGGTAATGTCCCTCTCTACCAGGACTCTAGCACCAGCTGGTCTATCCACATTATAAGTAGGAGCAACAATTTTCAGGGGACAACCAAGCACTCTACTGATGCTGGAAAGCACATTTTGATGGTAATACTGAATAGGTAGGTTAGGGAGTTTAAACCACATTGGAACAATAAGAGGTTCCTTTGTAGGATCAAACCCAGGTGTCCACCTCATCAATTTCATTGGAGCTCCATTAATGATCAAGGTTTGTTTTGCAAAAACTCTTACATAATCTTCCTCATTAAATAAAAAAATTAATAGGTGCCTTCCATCTATAAATCCCAGCCTCCATGCTCCTATAAGTTTCAAATCCTCAAAAAGCTTCCTTACCAAGTCCATCTTAGGATGGTCATTCTAAAATTTGCTTATTAGAGTAAAATTGATTGTTTCATTGAGATCATTAATTTCTTGTGGAGAGAAGATGATGGCAGGTTCTCCTTCTTTTAATCCTTAGGGATTGACAAAAGGGGAAACCCCCCTCCTAGAAGCAGCATCATGAAGACATTGTGGGAAAATTAAATGATCAAAGGATTTAGGTACATCAAAACCACTTCCAACAACTTCAGCAAAAGTAGTCTTGGTCCATTGGCATTGGTTTCAACATCAATGGGGTAGGCCATTGAGAACACTAGTCAAAAACCAAGGGGAAAACTAGGAATTGGAAAAACCCAAACCAGCAAAAGAACCAGAACTCAGTTAGTGGGAGAAACAGCAGCAGAACCCCAAGAATCAATTAGAGAAGGAAACAAAAAACTAGCAAAAAGATGAAACAGACAACACCAGTCCAAAGCCAAAACCCCAAGCTGATGAAGCAAAAAATAACTAGCTACTTCAGCAAGGCAATAAAACAGTAACAAAGGTTCAAAAGAAGTCTTCCCGGACAAAACCCAATCAAACTCCACAACCCACAGAGACCCCTTGAAGATAAATCTAGCTCCTTCACCCAGCTCCACAACACCTCCAAGCAAATCCATCACAACCAAAACCCTNAGTCCTATAGCTAGACCTAGGCTACTAAAGAAATTTCTAGACCTCAACCAAAAGTGAGGTCAACAATACCGTTATTTATTTATTTTTTGCATAGTATTAATTAAGCAAATTTGTAGGGTTATAACTTTCTTTTTGCTATTGTATGATTATTTCCAATTCAACGCTGGTATAAACATATTAGTTCTTCTTCTCTATGCATACCATTGAACATGTTAGTATTTCACAAATTTATACATGATTTATAATAATTTTTCATATTCTTGCGCTTGTAGCTTGTGTCTATATTTATTTTCTTCTTCATAATAAGTATTGATCACTTATTAACATATGCTTCACATTGTTTTTTATTGTTCTACAAGAGAGCATTCCAATGCCTACAAGATTAATAGTATGCAAGCTTTTATCTTTCTATGTTGATGATGCATCACTCATCCTTTATTTTATTAACATTTTTAAAATTTTTACTGTGTTGTGTACAACAAGGTGATCTATGGGCTTAACTGCCCCAATCATTTGATTGAATTTTTTAGGTGGTGCAAGGTGTGCCATTCAGATAAACAGAAGGGATTGGCTATGATTCAATTATTTATTATTACTTTTACTTTTAGGAAACACAATGTCATGCAGTTTTGTAGTAGATACAGTCAAATTTGGATAAAATTGACGAAAATAATTAAGTAGGAAGGCTCGATTAATTTGGGTATCTTTTTGCCTTTTACATTAATTTTTTATCTTCTAACTTAATCACTCTCATAAAGTTAGGTTGCCCATTCGTTAGTAAGTTCAATGTTTTCGCCAATTTTGAAATAAGATTCCCTCTAAAAGAAGCTAAGGAGGTGTTCTGCTGAGAGTAGGACTTAATGTTAGTAGGATTTAGTAAATCCTTTTATTGTATACCCCATTCCTAGATTTAGTAAATCCAGATTTAAGCCAAATATACAACAAAATTTGGGACTTTAGATCCAAAAATTCATAACTCCATGGAACTGCTGCATTTTAGCGTTTGGTTAGATTTAGTAAATCTTGTGATAATTCCATACTTTATGAAATAAGTCTCAAAAGTAGTTAAATAATATTAAAAGTTTCATTGCATTCTAGTTAGATAATAAGTTCTCATGTTTTTCTTCCAAAGTGATTGAAGGACTACCATTTTTTATGTAATTCCTCTTAATAAAATTGTACACTTGGTGCCCTCATGTTCAATGGATAATATGCTTGCATGTATTTTAAGATTATTATTATTATTATTATTATTAATATATATATATATATATAAGTTTAGCATGAAGAAAACATAAACTTTGTATCTTAAAAGAAATTCTAGAAACAATAAAAATATGTGTAAATGCATTCATAAATAAAGAGAACTATTATAGAATAAAACTATTTTTACTCACATGTATTCTTCAAGTGAAATTAATCATTTGCTGCAACTAAATTGCTAAATTAGACTTAATTAGTTTTGATTCATTTTATGAGTTGTTTGGTTGATAGGTTTAACGTCGTGATGTAATGTAATTATATGGATTTTAAAAATTTTAATATTTGATATACTGTAAATTAAAAAATACAATGATTTTATATGGTAATTTAAGTTTATCACATGCAATTTTAATGTTCATGTAAAATGCACTCGTCTGTATGGTATCTTTTATCGTAAAGCAAAATTTTATTTTGTATGATACCAAATCAGCCTTCCCCGACTTTCTATGACTTGCAAAGTTAAATACGACAGCGCTATAATCTAAACTGGATTGCTCGGCAGAAGCATTTATATCTTCTTTCACTTACTTATAAGTATGAGAGATTATTACGTCCGTCGCCAGGATGCCGACCTGTGTCCAGTCGGTAGCCATGATACAGCGGAGGTCGGACCTCAGTTGTATCATGGGCGTCACCCGGACACAATGTAAATAGAGATGAGTTATGTTGCTGGTGTTCCATAGAAGAATTTTGAGAACTTTATTTCTATAGAATTATCCAAGGGCTATTGGAACTATAGTGTAGTTTCCACTTCACCTATAAAATTGCTTGAATTTACAATTTAGTTGCACATATGATATCTTTTTGGGATGCAAATCATATAGAATATTATGTAATTTTGTTTTATTTTAATTTTTTTTGGAAGGTAGATTTAATTTTACATAGTTATGTAAATATAAATGAATATTTAAATGTTAAACATATAAGCTTATACAAATTAGATGACATATAGCTGGTTAACATGAAAAATGAAAACTCTGTATTGTAGTTACACGCGGCCAATCAACTCAAATGTATTTATAAATGCATCTAATCAAATAGAAAAAAAGAATTTTAGTGCATTTAATTTACAAATAATAAAGTAGCTTTAAACTATTCAAAGTACATTGTAGTTAGAGTCTTCTGTAAACCTTTTACATTATATTTCTTTCATATTACTTCATTATTATTCAAGACGTTTAATAATTTATTTTCCAAGTAATAAGATAATTATTGCCTTATATGAAAATATATTTTATGTTTCAAATAATAATATATACCCAATAAATCATTTAACTTTCATTTTTAATTAACTTACTTTCATATACCTGTTTTAAGATGCTTGAAATTCAAGGTAGTGTAATTGAATCTTTATGTGTAGGGTGCTTAATTTTTTTAATTTAACTTAACAAATATTAATTAGGAAATAAAAAAATCAATCACATAGAAAATTAAAATTCAAAGCTTTCATTTCAATTTTTAATACCTAATGGGACACAAAAGCTTTTTTCCTTGTTGCAATAAGCTTTCATGTGCCTGGACCACAAAAGACCCTCAATCGAGCCTTAAAATCATGGAACACTCCTAGTTTGGTTGTTTCCTATATGCGAAAAAACTGCACGGGCCCTTCTTCCTCTTCAGTTCGATTAGGGCACACGAAGTTGTGATCTTCCTTCTTCTCACGATGAAGGATCACTTGAGCTTCCAGATTAATATGGTTAAGTTTTAGCTTCCAGATTGCCCACTATTTTATTGTTAATGTGCAAAATCGAAATGTTATAAAATTTAGAAAATAATTTGCATAATAGGGTTTCTATGTAAGTATATGTATCGTTTCAAGTAATATATGATTTTCTTTTAAGACCCAGGTTTCAATCCCGCTGAGAAGCGAGGTAATGAATCTCATTGGCTAATTATAGTCTACTACTATCAGTCCATAGTTTTGAATGTCGATTAAAGTGATTTTTCTTAACAACAACTTTTAAATGAAAATATTATATATAAAGATAACTTTTCTGGATATAAATATACCTTTTTTGGATAAATTAGTTTGAGGAATTTTGAGATGTTAAAAACTACCCTTCTCATGTAATGTTCTAGATAATGTGTAGGAATTAAATGCTTAAAATATAATGTTGTAAGTGACAAATAGAAGCATACATATTCTTTACCTCCTCCCGGTGCTAGCAAAAAACATTGACTAACATAGAGTTTTTCTCCAACTTGTGTAGTAGTGTTGAGTAGATTTTGGTCTCTAACTTCCATATTACCCACTGTGCCCCTCTATAGGACCTACTAGGGACCCTTACAATCAAAACTCTAGACCAAATTGATAAAATAATATAATCTGTCACCCTAGAAAATATCAATTTTATGCCCATCAAAACTTATCTCCCTATCTATTTGCACTCCCCTAAGTTGGTCCCAATGACTCTGCTCAAGATGAAATGTGATACTTACCAGTTGGGTGAAATCATAGTCCTCTCGTTTCATTATGTTTTGCAACGGATTTTAACATCACAAGTGATCAGTTTACAAAGTCAATTAAGAGCCGGTCAATGTGAGTGCCCTCAAGTTACAAGATCACTAATCTCTCGAGTCTTAGTTTCACATGCAACAAATTTTAACATAACTTATTGTCATTTAAGTTATGTCAATGAAACAAATGAGATTTTGCTCATCACATGAAAATAAAAATAATTCTATCATATAATGAATTTTCCTATACATGTCACTACTTCTTATTAAATGAAAAAAATAAAGAAAACTACTTACGAAACATTGATAAAACACCACAGAAAACTTCATTGAAGTCAAATAAAATCTACTAGAAAGTGTTTAAAATAATGACAAGATAATGAATAACAAAATACTTAGTTTTTTTCCTCTGAAAGAAAAATGAAAAATCTCTCCACCAAAGTCTTTTGCCGACCCATGCGCCGCCCGTAAATTCCTTACACATATCTCTCAAAATCTCCCATCAATCTCTTCAGACAAAGTGAAAATCTACATATCCATACTCACATGAAACTAACTCTAAAATTCTTCTAAAACTCCTAAAACTTGTCATGAGAGACATCAAAACCCTCTTTTTAAAGAGATACAAAAACCCATTCTTTCTTCAAGAGACACATCTCTTCATCCAAACAGACACACTCTTTCACTTCAAGAGATATATCTCTTCATTCAAATGTGTCTATATTCGTTGAATCACTCAATGGGCGCTAGCGCAAGTCTAAGCGATATAGAGCGCCACCCTGCTGGCAGCTTATCTATTTTGCTCTGTTTTGGCTTCATTTCGCCTTTAGTTCTGATTCACTCATAGTGTTATACTTATAAGATAGACATGAAAATAATCTTTCTTTAAAGTGTAATTTTATTCAAAAATATGTGATAAATATAGAGAAAATTAAGCATAGAAAGTCATATCAAAATATGTCATATCTCAATTTTCTTTCTTGCTCAATTTGACTCCAAATTGCTCCTTTTTTTGCTTCATTTTCGTTAAAACTCTATTTCTTCTGTCTTAAATAAAAACATACAAAATACATTCCCTTAAAGTGTAATATCATAAAAGATGTGCATAAACTGAACATGAAATATACACTAAAAACATGTAATTTTAAGGTGGATCAGTCGACCGAAATCGAATACGTCAACCAACTAATAGCCATTGTATTCTACTCAAACTGCAATACAAATATTATATTAAATTAGCGCATTAATTGCATGAAGGGCGGTTTATATAGCCGTTCCCACCTTTCTATAATTATACTAAAAAATCCTTATAAATAAGGGGCCGGAAGATGAACAAAAGTCCTTTTCCTCGACTTCTCTACTTGAAAATTTTCAACTCCTCTACTCTCTCTCATTTTCGGCTCTAACTCTCAAGGCGTGTCTTTCCGAGAGACAATATAAAATTCAACACGAACAATATTTTTAATATATTATAAAATATAAAAAATTTTAATAAATTTTTTTTCTCCGAAAAACCTCAAATTTTACCACCTTTCTTAAGCCAATACCTAGCAATCAGAATGTATAATGTGCTGGTGCTATTTAATTTATAATATAGAAAAATAAAGCTTATAAGAACTTATCATTAAGATGACCTAATTGAATTTTCTCTTTTGAGAAAGTCGAATTTTAAAAAGACCTATTCATTTAAATAAATAAATAAAAACTAATTAATATTTTTAATAAAATTAAATTTAAATAGAATCGCCCATTTAACGAGTCACTTAGGCCATTAGTTTTTTTTTAATAGCATTTACATATATACCACCCAATTCTTTTGTATTTACATACGTAACAACCATAATTTAATTGTTATATTTATAACACCCAAAGTTAGGGTTGTAGATAGACCAAAGCAGCCGATAAACAACTGGAACTCGACTCAATCACGACTCGATCATGTTCAATCAAATTAATAAATTAGCAAGCTTGAACAATTTTTAAATGCTCGGAGCTTAAGGGTCTGTTTGGGGCAGCTGCAGCTTATTGAATAGTATGCTGATAAACTGATTAGAAATAATCTGCTGATAAGTTATGTGCGGTGGTTATCAGAAATTTTTATTTTTTTGGAAAAGACATATCGCTGCCAGAAAGTTGTCAATGCGCATAGATAGATGCGGTGTGAAAACAATGCTTTCAACGTTTTCAAAACACATAAACTGTCAAAATGCAGTTTACCCAAACAGTTTAGTTGCGTTTTCAAAATGCAACCGCACCAAATAAGCTGCCCCAAACGGAGCTTAAACGAACTAAACATGAACATAATCGAAATTGTTCATTTATGTTAACAAACAAACTCATTTGTTGTTCAAGTAACTCATTAAATACTCGATTTTAAGTTTGATGATAACTCGTAACATATTTGATATATTATTTAAATAAAATTTAATTAACTAGAGTTTATTTAATTATAAATTTAATCGCAATAATATTTTTTGATTAATTATTTAAATTTTAGGTGTTAGATGTGAAAATACATGAGACTTATGTGGTATTTATGAAATGTCTATCCAAATTAACTTTAAACCCCCGCAACCCTCACTTTTTCTTTGGCCTGTTACATTTTAATTCCTCTTGGTTTCTCTCAAAACATATGAAATCGTGAGTTGCTAAAGCGTGCATGAATCAAATGCAACAACGATATCATAGTGTGCATGGACCTCTGCAACTCTAGTCTCTCATATATCTCTCATTTCCACTTGATCATAAATCATTTCTACTTAAAAAGTGGTGTTGAGAAAGTGCAGTGCAATTATTGTAGGTTAAATATGATAAAAAATAAAGAGAGTGCAACAAGTCAACATAAAAGCCATTTACAAAATTGTCCAAAAAGGCAAGTGCAGATAATTATGAGAAAACCACACCAACATTTGAATATGAGAGTTGGGTTTATACTTACGTGCCCGTTTGGGGCATCTTATAAGTGCGGGGGTGTTTTTGCAAAAGCCGCGGTACAGTTTGGTTCTCGCGTTTTGTTTTGCCCGCTTATCCGAAAACGCGATTCTATTTTAAGACTAAAGGCAGGCCACGGGTCGAACCCCGCGGTCGACCCGCGAGCCGCTTTTCAGGATAAGCTCATTATCCTGAAACACTCAGTTTGTCCTGAAACACACAAACTACCCTAAACGCACCATAAATCTCATATAATCATGGTTTGTGAGATACCTTTAATTTTTACAGAGTTTATAATCGATATATTAGTAGGTACAATCAGATTTATAAAGCTCTTTGTTAAAATTTATATCTCAAAATACATAAAAGTGTTTGAATTTTTAGCTCGTTTATTAACTTGTATAAATATTCGTTCACTTGTTAAATACAAATCAATTACAAATCAAGTTCAAACATTGAAAAATTTTAAAAAGTCAAGCATGAACAATATTTGAAAGCTCTACCAAGCTCAAGTCTAATATGAATAACTTATAATTACACCAAGCCAAGCCACGAGAGCCAGAGATTATAAACTAGTTTAAAACTTTGACACAATCGCAGGTGTTAGATATGTAAATGCATAAGAGTTGGGGGGCATGTATGTAAATGTCCAAAAAAAAAAAATAGTGGCTCACCAGTCGCCTTAAATTTTTATTTTAAATATTAATTAATTCATTTTTTAAAAATATATAACTATTTTTAAAATTTGGCCTAAGAAAAATCATACCTATATTAAAAAAAATAAAAAATTTAATGCAAATTGATGCGGTTTCAATGAAGATTATTTAATTATAATTACTTCTATTGATTAGATGGTTTACATGAGCCGAATTAGTACGACTTTTGTTTTGGTGACTAGAGAGGTGGTTGTTGGATTGATTTCAATATTTTAACATTGAATCTTTTATGATTTTTGAATAATTTAAAAAATGTTTGATTCAATTTCAATCATGTCTAAGAGAATAAATGTATCCCTTTGATTGGAGCGTATGTTGTGTTCGGACTCTTGACGTAGCTCTACGTGCGGTGGAAGTTATTTATGAGTTATTTTCATATTATTTTCAACAATCTCGAAGGACTTTATTTTTGGGTTATTTCTGGGTTATTTCAGGATTATTGAAAATAACCTGAAAATAACTTAGGAATAACCTCCGTGGCACGTAGAGCTACGTCAGGAGTCTGCACAGAAAAATTAGGCATTTGATTGACACATAGTTACAAAAATAAATATAGTAGACATGAAATGATATTATGCTTATCATATTATCTAATGCATCAAAATATGTATTCAACCTTTTACATTTCTACCTCATAAATAACCATTTTTGCATGCATGTTATCTTTCTTCTATGCATGGAAAAGTGTATTTCACATTTTTAAAGCTAAAATGATGATCTTTTTGATGTAATATGAAAGATTTTAATGATATAAATGTAAATAATAAAGTTTAGGTGTTAAATATATAAATACATGGGATTGGTGTGGCTAAGTCTTTTTTTTGTATTAATAATTCTCTTTTGTCATGTGAAGGTTAAAAAAGTTTTAGAGACATTCATCCTGAAAAATGTGGCAGAGGCTTTGCCTCTCAAAATCTAGCAAGGAATGTGCTCTACTGCGCCATCAACAAATTTCATCATCCAACACAAATTTAGAGTCATAGCATAGATCTCGAGGTGATCTTTTGAATAAAATGTTCAAACCTTGGTAAAATTCAAAGAGAACTCTGAATTCAACAATTTTTTCGGACACATTTGAAAGGTCAAAAAGATGACGAATCTAGTAAGCTTTTAGTGGGATCTAGAGTCTTGACAAGATGAATCCAATGAGCTCAAGATCGAGCAATTCCGACATCATTAAGACACTCAAATGTCTATCAAACACCCTCTGATCAAAGGTAACTCTCCGGAACGTCTGACTAAAAGATTTATATTCTTGCATTAATTGCACCCGAAATTCTATAAATAGAGTCACACCTTTCTCATGAAAAGGGGGAGGAGAGCTTGAAGCTTGAGGAAGAGCTTGAAGCTCTAAAAAGACGTTGAAGTCCAATAACACTTCTATTACCGTCGACCACCGTCGACCACCGCCGACCGTCGTTAACCACCACCTGACGACCATCGTCGATCTCTATCGGTATATGCATGTTCTTTGTAACAAGTTCATTCATACATTGACGTTGTAACTTGAGAGACCTAATAACCCTTTTCCGCTTGTGGGACAAGTTCTTGTAATTGTACTCATCATTTTATAACGAAACTCTTCAGCTAGGCAAAATTCTGTGATTTTTCCCTTTACATATTTTCCACGTAAAAACATCTAGTGTCTCTTATGAAATCTGAATATTTTCTTTCAGCTAACTGTGTGTTGAATTATCGTGCAACGCTAAGACGATAATCCCTTGTTCTACTGTCACAAATCTTCTAGCATGCATCTAGAACAATAGGTGTCATAAAAATTATCAACTTCATTTTAAGGCCCTCTAATACCTCGTTCATTTTCTTCAGCCTATCATTAACCCATGGTCGTTAATTGTTATTTTATAAGGTGGGTAGAAATAGCCTTGGTTTGACGTACCTCAGAGCCATTAATAACTTCCTCCAATCTGAGATCTTCACTCAATTTGATTATATCTAGCCATCATTTCCAATAATAAATATTAATTTTTAATTTTTAACCTTCTCTGGTCAGCATCCCTAAACCAATAGTCATTTATAAATTACAAAATAAGTTATTAACCTTCTCAAAAACTTTTCTGACAATTTATATAATTAAGTTAATGAAAATGTTAAAACTCAGAATGATGTGGTGGAATACTCTTTATTTCATTGATAGGAATGAGAGTATAAATAACCCTTACAAGAACTCTATAATAGAAAAAATAATAAAAAGGAAATGATATGAAAGAAAAGATATATCATATAATATCTTCAATAATTAATTCATATTAATTATTAGAAGATATATGAAATACCATAAAATAGAAAATCAAATAATTCTTAATCTAAGGAAATAAATATAAAATAGGAAAGGAAATATCTCCTCATATTAAGGAAATAATTTATTCCTCATAACTTCTTATATAACTTCTTATAGGAATAAGTTATTTCCTATTATAATTCTTAACACTCCCCCTCAAGTTTGGAATGTATGTTAATAATTCCTAACTTGCTGAGTAGTGAAGAAAAATTAGTTGTTTGGATTATCGAAATTGCTAGATTCAGGATTGACTGAATTTTTCAGTTTGTCTGTCATATGTTTCGGCGTAGAAGAGAGATTCAGACTTGGCTGAATTTGTTGGATTTAGGCTTTGCTGAATTTTAAGTTTTGCAGGGAAAGAGACAACCTACAAAAAAACTGATTTTTAGTTGACAGTGGTTATCGTTGGCTGCAGAGAAAACATATAATTCACACCCAATAATTTCTGCTGACACAGAAAGCAGCAAAAGAAAGGGCAGCTGGAAACAGAGCTCCCCCTGACGCTTGGGCCAGGGAAGAAAAAAATGCTGCAGGAGAAATGACTGGCCGAAAACGCAGCTTCCGCTGACGCTTTAGCAGGGATGAAAGATATTGCAGGAGCTCTGATTCTTTGACAGGGGAAAAAAAAATTAATGCATGAGGAAAGGCCGACGATGGATTTTGCCGGCATTGTTCGATCCATGACAGCGATATCTCCGACGGGATGATAATGAGGCGGATGGCGACATCGCTGGTGTCACCCTGGCTGGAGCCCCATCGCTTGTGCAGGCATAAGAAGATAAAACACATAAAGTTTTTTTTTTAATGGTTTGTGGTGATGTCTGGCCAAACTCCAAAGTATCTTTGCTGTCATGGTTTCTTGGGAGCCGTGTATAGAAGTGAAATAAGATCCCCCGACTTTCTGAAAGACCTCGGAGAAGGAGAATCCACCAAAACATCAGCCAGTGCATTTCTAGGTGATGGCGGTGGCAACAAGCTTCTAGTCGGATATGAAAAGCTAGGAGTGTTATGCAGATGGTTCCTCCCCATCATCGGTTGCAGTATGCTGACTGAAGGAGTCACCAATTTCAATCTAGCTTGCAAGGCATTAGCTGTATTGGTAGGCGGAGGCTTGATGACTATGTTAGCTGGAGGCTTGGTGACCATGCTGCTGAGGTTGATGCCGATGTGCAGATCCAGAGACGACGATAGGGATATCGCCTCTGGTTTGGACTCTGAGGCAGCATCGAGATCGAACTATGGGAGCACATCTTTGTGATACTTTCCATGGTTTCTGTAAACTAACGAGGTGGCGGGGAATTAGAGATTTGAAGAACAAGAAAAAATCGTTGTTTTAAATATCAAGATGAGTGTCCCTCCCTTCCTGCACAGAGGATGACAAGAAGGGAGTCCAACAATTCTCAAAGGAGGATTGGTGGCTAGGGTATGAAACCTCGCTCTGATACCATGTTGAAATTCAGAATAATGTGGTGGAATATTCCTTATTTCATTGATATGAACGAGTGTATAAATAACCCTTACATGAACTCTATAATAGGAATAATAATAAAAAGGAAATGATATGAAATGAAATATATATCATATAATGTCTCCAATAATTAATTCATATTAATTTTTATGAGATATAGGAAATGACATAAAATAGGAAACCACATAATTCTTAATCTAAAGAAATAAATATAAAATAGGAAAGGAAATGTCTCCTTATATTAAGGAAATAATTTATTCCTCATAACTTCTT
>JXCR01136615.1:4680-63745 GCA_002079205.1 Phalaenopsis hybrid cultivar | reverse complement strand
CGCCGATCAACCCCTTCCAGTCCTGTGTGCTATTTGAATCCTCCTGAAAGAGCTCAGATTCGAACCCCCGACCCTAGAGTCTTACACCAAGACTGCTACCAATGAGTCAAGGCTCTCACTAAATAAGATTGATCGACGGTCAGAGACCGCCGATCAACCCCTTCCAGTCCTGTGTGCTATTTGAATCCTCCTGAAAGAGCTCAGATTCGAACCCCCGACCCTAGAGTCTTATGCCAAGGTCGCCACCAATGAGTCAAGGCTCTCACTAAATAAGATTGATCGACGGTGAGAGATCGCCGATCAACCCCTTCCAGTCCTGTGTGCTATTTGAATCCTCCTGAAAGAGCTCAGATTCGAACCCCCGACCCTAGAGTCTTACACCAAGACTGCTACCAATGAGTCAAGGCTCTCACTAAATAAGATTGATCGACGGTCAGAGACCGCCGATCAACCCCTTCCAGTCCTGTGTGCTATTTGAATCCTCCTGAAAGAGCTCAGATTTGAACCCCCGACCCTAGAGTCTTATGTCAAGGCCGCTACCAATGAGTCAAGGCTCTCATATATATATATATATATATAATGTTCAATACAAAAGCATGATAAAAAGGGGGAGTCTCACTTTTGCTATGGAGAGATAGTTTACAGAGAGATAGAAAGAGATAGAGTGTGTGTGTGTGTGTGTTTGAACCAATTTTATTCCAAGACCTTTTCAATATTGTTGAAATAGTTCCCACAGAGTATTCTTACAACCCTTAATAGAGTTAGGGAGCGATAAGGATAGGGAGAAAATGAGAGAGAGCCCAAATAGTCTCATGCCTATTTATATGTGGTCATTTTAATTATGGTTTTTATAAAAGTTATATAAAAACCATAATCNATATATATATATAATCTTATTTATGCATGAAAAATATATATTTCTCTTTGAAAAGTTAAAATAGTGATACTCTTGAAGTGATATAAAAGATGTGGGAGTTGTAAATATAGAAATCAAAGTTTAAGTGTTGAATATGTAAATAGATATAAATTTGGTGATATATATGTAAATGTTTCTTTTTTTATTTTCAAAATGTTAATCAGATTTAATTAAGGATTTCTTGTTTACCATACAACTTTTATATGGTTATAGAATTCATATCACCATGAACATTAAGCAGACATTAGTTTTTATAAGTTTTAATTTCAAATCATATTCAAATATTAAATGAGTCAGAAAGTCCAACCTAAACATCAATATAACCCGTTTAACCTAAGAAATAACACATAAACTTTATTATTTACATTTATACCACCCAAATCTTCTATATAAGTAAAAATAATAATAATAATTATAACATCTATTACATATATAAATAAGGTGACATATGTAAATATATAAGTGTTTTGTGGTATGTATATAGGCAATAAAGTGAAAAATGGAACGAGAAAAATTTTACATAAAAAAAACCCCAAAGCGACATTTATGCAGTTCGACAAATTTGCCTACGTCCACGGAGCTACAAATGATTTTATTTCTTCGAAAAATTACACTGTCAAATAATATCTCGATATTTACAAAAAAAAATCCCAGCATTTACTTCATTGTTATGGCAAATCTAACTTAATAAATATTACAGATTGAATGGGATTTACCTTTTTACCCTTGAGTTATAAATATTATGATTAATAACGCAGCTAAAAAGTATATGGCCATAAATTAAAGGAAGCTATGCATATGTTCCTTTTCAAAGGTTAGAATAGTCTTTTCATTGCTAGAATTAAATCAAAAATAAATAAATTAAATAATTGATTAACTAATGAATGTGACATGGGGGATCTAACTTGTTTAGTTGGTTGACATTTTGAGAAGCATTATTATGATTTTAAGATTTTCATTGCTAGCCTTGTGGTTAGAATATTATTCGGTGAGAAATATTCAAACTCAAATTATAAAATCAATTTCAACAAATCTATAGTTAAACTGACCGACTCTTTAAGACGAATGCAATGACAGCGACATTGATCTAATTCGAGTCAAATCAAGCCTAGTTCAAGTAGTTTTTTGGAAGTTCTTTTTGTGGCCAATTAGAAGCTCAATTGGTTCTAGATTTAACAAGTTTATAGTTGAATCAAGTGTCTCAATGAAATGAATCCAATGAGCTCAAGATCACTCAATTCTAACATTTTTAAGACACTCAAATATCCATAAAATGTCGTCATGTTGAATCATAAATTGTCTTTTGTGAATACGGCTCGAGAGTTAGAACCAGACGAAAGAGGAAAATAGAGAATAGAGCGAGAGTGGCATAAGTCAAGAATTCAATGTCGAGTGAGCCGATAGAGATGTTTTTTTATTTGTTATTTTGTCTCCTATTTATAAGACACATTTGTATAATTGCAGAAAGGATATAACAATTATGGAACTATTCTTAATACAATTGATACTTTAATTAATTATATAGATTTTATGTTATATATGTATTACAGTTTGAATTCTAATATGATGGTAATTGGTTGGTCGGCTTGCTTGAATTCGGTTGGTTGAGGCAAGCGGTCGAGCAACGACTGCACCTTTCGAAATAAATGTCGGTCGGCTGAGGCACCCGATCGAATGGAGATCTCGCCTACCATAGTAAAAGCGAGTTGGTCAGCTAGCTTGCGATCAAAGGCTCTTGAATGCTTCGTGATCGGCTGGGATTTTAGACACGGTCCGCCCATTGAATCTCTCGCAATAGTGTGTTGGTCGATTATGATCTTATTGGATGGTAGGATGTCTTTATTTTCTTACCGCCATTTGGGTTATTCAATTGCTTTAAGATTCATGCTGACAGTTTTGATGTATGCATATTAGTTCTCCAAATTTTTCTGCTCCTTGAAAGCGATAGTTATGATAAAGAAAGGGAAATTATAAGCATTCAATAATACTAGAATTAAGAAAATCAACTCAATAATTAACTTCCCTTGGATTTTGTGCCTATAGTGTTCTATAAATAAAGTCATAGGCTAGAAAATGCATTCGTTGTCGTTATTTCTCCTTGGATGATTGAGTTGCACCATGGATGATGGTTTGAGCTGGACCACTTTGGACCCAAAATTCTGGCAAAGGTAGGTTGCATACCCCTGGCTTCTATAGATAAAAATAGAGTTAATAAAAGGAAACAATTGAAGCCCGAACCTATGTTGGCTGATCAGGTTGAGTCATCTGGGAATCCAGAGGGGCGGGAGCCGAACGTCCCTTGCTAGGAGACCATGGTCCATGAGCTTGAACAAGGTGTGAGATATGATGTCCAGCCATCCCTGCATGTTGAAGATGCCTAGGAGGTAGAAAGAGACTGGAAGGGGCGGAGATCAACATATGTTCTTAGCAACTACCGCAAGAAGGTAGAGGCGCCTCGGTACGAGTGGGACAGAAACCTTTCCATACCCTTTCTTTGATGGATAGGTTTATGGGTACCATATATATATATTATTTTTATTTGCCATTTTGATGCAGACGAGTTCTTTGGTTCAGAAGAACGCCTGGAAGGAGGACCTCTGAAAGATGCAACCAAGTCGGACCCCAATGTTGCGGTCGAGCCTCGAGGGTGGCTGTCATACCTCAACCTTGACCGATGAAGGGGAGTGCCCGCAGCTTGACCCTATGTCTTTGTTTGGTCCCATTATGTCAACTTCTTACGAGGCTCCATATGACTGACAGTAGCTCCGATTCAATTTTGTGGGCTTTTAGTCGTTGTTCTAGTGCAGGAGTTACCAGCTCCTCCGACAATCCAAGGTCGAAGATAGTGGCCATGCAGACGGAGGTCGCCACTTTGCGGAATAGACCGAATTAGGTGTTGCACAAACTGGGAGCACTTTGTGAGTTGCTGACCGATGCTAGTTCCATCATAATGCTAACCGACTACATCAGATTATGATAGGAGGGGTGATGACTCTCCGAAGGATAACTCAGAAGGGATTTGTCTCGATTGAGACCTTGGAAGACCTGTTCATAAACTATTTTGTTTTAGACCTGTAATAATTTTATTTGACAGTGAAATGACATTCGAATAAATTTGAAAAGACGTTTGGTGTGACACTTGTAACTATGTGACACTTCGCCTATAAAAAGGGCAAGTGGTTGCACTTTCCGCTTTATGTATTTTGTTTTCCTTCTCTGTACCTCCAGTTCCACATTTTTCTTCTCTTTCATCTTCCAACTGCCTGTTGTGGTCCTTGATTGTTGCACAGGTCGCTCACTTCCAGGGGCTAACCCTGATCAAGGTTTGTTTTCTTTCTCTGTACCTCCAGTTCCACCTTTTTCTTCTCTTTCATCTTCCAACTGCATGTTGTGGTCCTTGATGGTTGCACAGGCCGCTCACTTCCAGGGGCTGAACCTGATCAAGGGTCGAAAGAAGATTGACTCTCTTGAGGCGGAGTTGAGGAGGGTCGGTGATGACCGAGACCTTTTTTGCGGCTTAAACTAAAGAGCACGGTCAAGGTCAACCAAGAATCAGTTGGTACCATAGCGACATGGAGGAAGAAAGTTGTCGAGCTTGAGGAAAAGGTCGTTTCGTTGTTCACCAAGGAACATTATGAGGACGACCGAGCGGAGTACCTTAAACTTGGGGCAAATTATGCTATTCAATAATTCGTTCGTCGTGTTCTGGTCAATCCTAAGTTCTCTAACCAGGAGAAGTTCTCCGCTCTAACCTGAGGCACTTGGGAAAAAGAGGATGATATGAGGGAGTTTTATCTAGATTTATTTGATAGTTAAATGTTTTGAATGTCAAGGATGATAGTTTTTTAAGAATGATAAAATGTAACGACTGCTATTGTAGTATATCATTGCACTTTTTCAGGCTTGATTGTAGAGCACGCTTGATTATATTTTAAGAATATTTTTATCTATTTATTTGGTTATCATAACTAAGAAAGAAAAAAAATTTCTTGTTCAATTTGTATTTCTTAAGGTTTCGTATGTCCTTATAAAAGTAAGCTTTCTGAAGTCATTTTGTGTTCATTTTGTAAATTATTTTCACATGTGTGCTCTAGACATGTTTTTTCATTTATTAACATTTTTTTTTATATAATTGTCAGAATAAAATATATTAGAATATAAGGAGATTTCTATAAAGTTAGTACTTGTTAAATATAATAATTTGAGTTATAACATTTATGTCATTTTTAAAAAATAAACTATAAATATCTTAAAGCATTAATGGAAAGAAATTCCATGCTTTTCTTTTCTATATTCCGTGAGTTTTAGAGAGAGAGAGAGAGAGAGAGAGAAAGAGAGGATTTATAGAGAGAGAAATTTCGTGTGGAGGGTCAGAGAGTCGATTTTTATCCATTGGACCAGTTTGAAAAATTGTCCGGCTCTAAGTAGACTACGATTAACCAACTTTATATTTCAATTTCATAACTTTTTGGTAGAGTATTGGTATTTTATCTGTCAAATTTTTGTACAAACTCAGCATTATGAAGATTTACAAATTTTTCGTCGCGTATTTTTTAATATGTAGATTAGAGCGCATTGGACATATTAACATAAAAATATTTGTTTTCTACTGGATATTTGGTATTGTACAATATTTTGTATATTTTGACATATGAGTTGAGCCCGATAAATTTGATGTAGAATAAGAAATGCTTTAAATATTATTCTGGATATTCCACAGAAGTTATTTTGAAAGCTGCATTTATTGATATGCGTAGATTTATTTCCTATACAAATTATCCTATCACTCGTGTGTGCTGGTATGTATCACTTTTTATAGCATGTTGTGAAATTTGACATGTCAAACTTGTTCAAATTTGTATATTATTGTAACATTAATGTGTTAAAAATGATAAAAATGAGGTAGTTGTAGGTAGTTGTGGTTGGGCGACTGTATCTTCTGTATAATGAAGTGGAGTTATTAGGGGTTATGCATCTATGCAATCATCTATCTGTGCGTTCATACTTCTGAACAGATACGAACAAGTGGAGGTATAAATGGAAGTAGAGTTATAAAGGGAATAGGAAAATATGAACAAGTGGAGATATATGTGAAAGTTGAGGTACAAGGGGCTATATGAAAGTATTAAAATAAATAAATAAATGAATTTTATTTTCATTTTATTTTTCAGTACTAGTGATAACATATTGCTTGTACTATTACACAACACGTGTCTACTGTAGTTACAATTTCTTATATTATTAATATGATAGATACAATTCTTGATGTGTTACTATGATCTATTTATTTTTTTGGAATGCATGTTTACTACTTCTTTTTTTAAAATATTAAAAAATTACAGTAAATTTTGGGTAGCCTACTGAGCGGTGATTGTTCACCTCTGTTTTACTCGCATGTGTTGTTTCATGGAAGGGCAAGACTCGAGTTGAGTAGAAACTTTTGTGTTGTGTTGGGTAATGTGGAGACCCGTTACACCGAATTTAATTAGCTTCCTAATTAAGTATCTCACCTACCTGTCACAGACAAATAGTCCCACATCGGCTAGGTGTATGGACAAAAAGCAATATTTAAGTCCTGGGCTGCCCACCACCCATAAGGGCTCTTTTGGGAGGTGACAAGTGTTGTCAGAACATATTACTGTCAGTTAGGTGTATGGACTCTCCATGATCCAGTGGGACCATCAGTGGAGCCGATCCGTGATGAGAGTGTCAAGTGATTGGGTGGAGGAGAATGTCACAGACAAATAGTCCCACATCGACTAGGTGTAGGGCTGAAAAGCAGTATTTAAGTCCTGGGTTGCCCACCACCCACAATGGCTCTTTTAGGAGGTGACATACCGCTCACTTACCACACCCACCTACCGCTCACTTATCACATCCCACATACCTCTCACCTACCTCCCACCTACCACTCTGATGGTTTCTATAAATAGTCTCTTTTGGTTTAAAGGAAAAACCAAGCCAAGCAAAGCAGACCAAACCAAGGAAGACCAAGCCAAGTCCTTCTGAGAGCTAAGAGAAAGAGATGAGAGAGAGAGAGAGGAAGGGAGAGAAGAAAATAGAGATTTTCTTGTAAACGTCGAGGCGCTCGACGATATAATTCCTCGAAGTAGTAAAATCCTCTGCAGCTCCATGGACGTAGGCAAATTTGTCGAACCACGTAAATTTGTGTGTCGCTCTGCTTTTTTTTTTCTGTGTGCAATTTTTCTCATTACATTTTTCGTTTTATTGTCGTCGTTTTTCACAAAAGCTAATGAGAACATGATTTTAGGTTTGTCTGCACCTTGATCTATACTTTTGACAGTAATAGTGATATTTATATTTTAATGATAGAAAAATGCAATCATGATTGTTGCATGTGTTTCCTCTTGTTGTATATTGATATGATCTAAATGAATTTGAAGGATTTTTAGTTTTTATATTTGATGCTATTGGTGGGGGCGGTGCTTTAAGCAAATATAATTCCTTTCAAATAAATCTTCAACAAGAAATGACCAGCTTCAATATGACGGGTTACATCCAGTTGGATTGTGACAAGCACATTCCTAAATAAAAGTCAATGAATATTTGTAGGATGGGATCAACTTAAATCTATCTTTTTGTTCATCCTGAAAACAACCTAAATCGCAAGTAAATTATATTTATAAATATTTTTTTTTAAAAAAAATAATCATAATTTCACTTAAAAAATAATATTGAACATAGGAGTTTTAAATATCATAAATAACTTGAGTTATATTACCTAAAGATTGAACTGAACAAGAAGAATGTATCATCAAATTATTATGTCTCAATTTTTGCTTAGAAGGACAAAAAAATTTATTTTATTATATGACAAAAATGAGTTTCAGTTATTTAATTCATAAATTTTAATTTTTACATATTTTACATCATATTTATGTATTAATAAAAATATGTATTTCACTTTTAAAAAATAATACAGTTGTTCGGTATGACTCATATACTATAAATAGGACAATGCTGGAGCGGAGCGAAGCCCACGAGCAGTAGAGCGGAAGGATCTGTCCAATCGGGGGAGTTTCATTATTTGGGTTGTGGGTGCAGGGGCAACACCCTGCGGTTTGGTACATGGTTAAGTAGTTACATATTATATTATAGAGGTATATATATGTCTTGTTTGTAACCCTAGGTGGATTCTGAATCTTGTATTCTGCACTTTTTTCTGAATATTGAAAAGTAAGTCGCTGACGTAGGCATCTTTGTCTAACCTCGTACATCTACGTGTGTCATTCTACATTTGTGTAGATTTCCATTTTTCTTCGCCCTAATTTCTCAGCAACAGTGATAACTTTGATGGGAAATAAAATATTAAGTGGGTGGAAATATATATAAAATCTAAAATTTTGTTGTTAGATATGTAAATACATGGGAATTGGATGTTATACATGTAAATGCCCCTATAAATTAATGGAATTTCATGACCTCAATGTAATTGGTTTTTATGACTCATTGCTTACTTATTCAAATTTGGTGCTCATACTTAAACCTTTAAAAGGATTAAAATATGAAAATAATAATAATAATAATTATTATTATTATTTAAATTGTTTTCTTTATTGAACAACATTTTTTTTAAGTCTTCAAATTGACCAGCACAATAATAACAAATAATTTTTTAATACCTATACTTTCCAAATGTCAATAAATGTAAAGCGTCAATTCAATATTTTCAAAAATCACCTATTTCAAAAACTTTGGGTTAATAAGCAAATTCAAATTCCTTCGGGGTCTAAGTAAAAAATTATTGCTTTTGTTCGTCGTGCGCGGGGAATCGATCAAAATAATCCTACCAAAAGTGTATCTCAGTGAGCCCCATTTTAATTTTTTTTAAAAATCTTATTGGACAACCACACAAATTGCGTGTGCTGTCCGCACAGAATAATCACTCTCTAAAGAGAGACAATTATGACTTTTTTAAAGGGGCATTTACATAGAGACTACGTAATTCTTATGTATTTACAAATTAACATCCAAATTTTAATACGTACATGCATATTACTCATATTTTTAATATCACATACAAAAATATCNATATATATATATATATATATATATATATAAAGGAAATCAATATTTGACAGATGCCCAAACATCGATTTCTCATTTGCTTTTTGGCTCAATGATGAGAGCTCGCATTATGTGCCTAAAATTTCAGAGTCTTCGCGCCAAGATGGGATCGAACCCTTAGTTGAGGCTCTTCTAAAAGAAGAAAGGAACTAGTTTACACGCACACACACATATCATATATCGATAATTTTGCACTAAAGAGCAATCAATATTTGTCCGTCCATAAAAACAAAACTAATTTTTCGCGAAGATAATAAATACGATTTAAAACACACTCGCTACATTGCGTTCGAGGGCGTACTTTCTTACGGTGAGGACACGGGTTCGAAGCACATATGTTACATTCTAGACTCATCATTCTTGAAAATAAATAAATAAATAAATAAAATTTAAATAATAAAAAAAAATGCTAGAATCAAAGCCTTGCATAACTAAAATTAAAGGGCCAATAAAGTGCGGGTGATGGAACATGCCCGCACATGAAAAAGGCCTGGATTGCATATGCTGTTGGATCACAATCAGCCCTAGCGGTGGTGGGCCCAAAGTGCGGCCTTTTAAGTTTGAAGTGGTGGGCCCCACTGGTACTTACACGTCATAGCAACATGTGGGAAAAGGACACAACCATTGTGTAGGGGCTCTTTGTAAAATTAGTGCCATCTTCTCTCCAATAATAAAACTCAAATTTGAAATATACTTTAATCACTAATTTTTAACTTAATTGAAAACAATTATGAATAAAGTTTGTAGTTAAGAAAATAATTAATTTTTAATTTAATTGAAAACAATTATTTAGCTTGAGAAAGTTGAGATTTTTATCATTAAACTTAGGAAAAAGATCTCTTTAGTTTATAATTATTGTTAAATATGCTCATTGCAAATTAAAGTTAAATGCAATGATGTATCAAATTACAATGATGTGGAGAGCTTAATGTGATTAAAAATAGTAATGAGACCTAATGCTTGGGAATTACAATGATATGTCAAATTAAAGATAGTTAATATTGTCAAAGGTATGCAATGACATTAATAAAAAAAATTTTATTACCACATTGATATGGTCATATGAATCTTAATGTTGTTTGCACCATGAAATCTTATTTTTTTGACCTTTGGGCATACTTTACCTCATCTATTGATGCATTTGCCTCACAACACTAGTAGATATGTAACAAGATGCATTTTGATGGCTTTAGTAGCTTATTATTGAAATCAAGTTCAGTTGTGTTTTGTGATACTTTTAATCTTGCAAAAAATGATAGTTTGAAAATGGTGTTGCATGTATGGATTCCAATTGCATTCTTCATGATTATAAAGTTGTTTTTAATTGTATTTTGTTTTACTAAATAATTAACATTAAGATTTTATATTTTCATATGCAAATATTTATGAGCACTAATGGCAATCAAAATGATATCACAGCTTTATATGATTATTGTGTGCAAGAAAATTCATAGCGGGAGTGATGACTTAATATTGTGACATTACACGAAGATCTAGCACACATAGATAAAGAAAAGTAGTGGGTTGAGACACATAATTTTTTTTATCTAAAAAACATTGGAAAGAGAAAAAATTACGAGATCCGACTCAATTAAAATAACTCACATTGTAATTAGAAGTATAAATGTTTATGCTTCGCCTATATTAGGGAAGATAAGTTTATAACACGATGTTGAAATCATAACTAGTTTGAAGTAACCCAATATATAATTATTAAAGGCAATTGAGACTATAATTATTGTAGTTTAACTATAATAGTCATGGTGGGGATATGACAACTGTAGTTGGCTATAGAAGCTATAGTTGACTATAAAAGTCGTAGTTGATGGCTATGACGATCATAATAAAGCTAATATAATGTTATAGTCGGAGACTATAACAATTATAGTAGGCCTCAAAAGAGCATACTTGTAAGAGGTTATCATAACAAAATTAGTGTGATCAAAGTTGTAGCAAGTTGTGATTAGAAAAGACTATAAGTGGATGATGACCTCTGGTGGTCAGCGACAAACACTGGTGGTGGCTGTGATTTTGAATGAATGAAGACAACTGTAACTTTAAAGTTAACCTTTAGTTGTCAGTTCACTCTTCTATTCTCATCCCCCTTCAAGTGAATAATGGGGGCCTATTTATAATTCTTTAGAGAAGTATTTTGGTAAATTTGACCAATTTCCCAAAACATTCAATCTGATGGTACACATTGATTCCTTTAATTAAGATTTTTTCAATCTTCGAGTGTTTTAATGATCTCATAATCAAATGACCATAAGCTCATTGGATTATTTTTATCGAGACACCCGATTCGACTATAAGTATGTTAAATTTTAAGCTAAAGTTGCTTCTCTGCTTCCTGGAGAAGAAGCTTTTTAAGAGTTTTTGGAAAGCTGCTGATGAAGAAGCATGTGTCTATTTGGGAGTTCTACTATGCTCCTATTGTTTCTGATGAGAAAGACTATTTTGACCTTATATATGTAATATATTGAAATAAGTGTAGCTTTCAGAATATTCAGAACTAAATAACAGAAAGATGTCGTACTGCTTAAAAAAACTAACAGTCCAGTCCAAAATACTTTAATTCATAAAAAAAGGATTAGCTATTTAAAGTAAATGACTACAATTATTAGGACAACAATGTTAATCAGTAAGCCTAGATCGATGTTTGGCTTGATTAAGTCTTTAGTACAATCTCCTCTCCATCGCTGCATCTTTACTCGACTGATCATAGTCTAGAGATACCTCGTTAGTCTCATCAACCCAACAAAAGCATTCGTAATCCAGTTTCTTGGACATGAATAAAATCTTCTCCCATTGTTGCCATCCCTTCTAGACTGTTATCGAACACATCTATCACTGCAATAACATAGTGGGACATTCGAAATGCTTGATAACATTGAGCTTATATTTCCTGTTATTATAATATAATATTAATCTAATTAAAAAAATTAAGTTGATACAATAATCGAGAAATTCTAAAAAAAAAGATAAGCAGCCTTAAAATTAAGAATTAAAGTTTATTGGTGCACATAAAAGAAAGGCACAACACAAGTTGCTATATATATATATTAAAAATACTACATCCAAAGAAAAACATATGGATGAAATATGAATCATCAACTACAAATAAATAGGTGATGCCACATAATTATTGTCGTTGCATTCATCAAAACATTAGTAATCTCCTCTCTCAACTGTAACATCCCATCAAAGCCTTTTCCCTCATAAGTGTTGTACTCGTTCGTTCTACATTCCTCTTCTTGCAATGAATGTACGGCTTGATGTTCGTTAAATTCCTTAAGCATGTAGGTAAGATCATCAACTAAGACCCTGAAATAAATATCATCTTGACATAGATGCCTCCATATAAAATTATGGAGCGTAGTCATTGCAACAAGTATCTTCACTTATTTTTTGAAACAATATGTAGGCATATCTCAGAGTATGACCCACTTCTTCTTCCATATACCAAATGCTCGCTCGATGAGACTGCGTAATTTGATGGTACACATTGATTCCTTTGATCATGAGTAGTTTTTTCAATCTTTGAGTGACGATCTCAGAATTGAATGACCTTAAGCCCATTGGATTCATCTCATTGTAACGCCCAATTTGGCTGTAAGAATATAAAATTCTAAGATAATTTACCTTTTCAACTAATGCACCAAAGCTTTTAAGAGTTCAATCTTGACTAATTTGAACTTTGATTGGATCACTTTTAGCGTCATTAGATTATTCTAGTTGAAAGACATTGTTTGAATTTAAGGGTGCATTTGGGGTGCTTTTTGATTTTTCAAGAAGCTACTATAAAGTTACTTCTCTACTTCATAGAGAAGCAACTTTTTTGGAGCTATCAGAAAGCCGCTGATGAAGAAGCAGGTGTCTGTTTGAAAGATCTGATGTGTTGCTGATATTTCTGATGAGAAAAACTATTTTGCCCTTATATTTGTAATATATTGAAATAAGTGTAGTTTTCCTAAAATTCAGAACTAAATAACAGAAAGAAGATGTACCGCTAAAAAAACTACACTTTAGTCCAAAATACTTTAATTCATAAAAAAAGGATTAGCTTCGTATTTAGCTCTGTGGTGTGCATTTAACCCTTGTAACCTACAAAATATTGCAAAAATCCTTCTATAAGTATAAAATCATGATGAGTAAGAATAAAAACACAATAATTCAGGTTACAAAACAACATAAATTGACCTCATGTCATAGGCAACTAAGCCTTTTCCATTATGTATAGAATTAATAAAGTAATTTTCATCCTTCAAGTAATTGATGCAAAGCAATTGTCATCCTTGAAATATTGGAGTTTAGGAATGATTGAGAGAGGTGGCTTAGAGATGTTAGGAATATTTGATTATTGTAACCTGACTAATATTATCTAATTATTATTATTATCCATCCACTACCTTAAACTATTCTTCTTTTGTATGAGATTAATTTCGAGTATACTATTTTCAAATTTTATTTTCTCTGGTTGGAGGGAAACAAAAATTAATAATATTACATATTTAATAGACTATTTTATCTAAAGTAAGTCTTATGATTTTTTTTTTCAAATATTTGATATAAAAAATGATTTCACATGTATTTTCTTATTAATGTATAATAATATATTTGTATAAAGTTGAGGCATAAAATTCTAATTTTGTACCATGTAATAGTTTGATACAATATGTAGGAAGAACTTTTAGCTTTCTACTAAGACTTCTCAAATGGTTGATAACTAATCCCTTGACCAAGAGCATCGAATTCTAGTTAGTAAAGGTGATGAAAGCCTAATGTTATAGGATCCCTTTTTGTAAGATGAAAGAGTAATAAGCATACATTCTTCCAAACTTAATACATTCTAACTAACAAATGATATCGTTATAAAATGATGAAATTTTATTAGCAAAAAATAATTAGCAAGCTAGGACTTGTCAATTACAGTGCACGTATACACTGCCTCTCTATAACCATGTTGAAGTTCTTGTTCCACCACAACCTCACTAAGATTTTTAAACACTGGGAATTAAACTCTTCTTTTTTGAGTTTCTTAATTACTCCATAATCCCTCAACAGGAATTGGAGAAATATTGCTTTATAAACATCCCTTATGTGTCAAATGAGATGAAGTTTAATAGTTCATTCAAGAGAAATTTATTTAAGAAAATACTGATCAACTAAGTCAATGCCATAACTTTTAAATATCTTTGGCTATATTCATTTTTATTCTATAACATTCCATTCTATTAAAGTTTTGGTTACCGATTTACACTATTTTTTTATTAATTAGAAGTTAAAAAAAAATGCCATAGATGAAGTTATCAACACAAATTGAAAGCCATTTGATTACTTTTTTTTTGCAAATATAAGAGTATTTTAAAGGTGATGTGTAATCTGATTGGTAATTAAATTAACAATAATCAAAGTATCAAAGATATCTTTCCCAACAATATTAGCACAAGTTATTTAATTACACTTCAGTAATTATGTTTAGGACTAATTTTCTAATAAAGATCCAATATTTTGAATGCTTTAAGTAATTTTAATGCCATCAATTTTATTGTTATAGATGGTATTTAATGAAAATTTGAATTCATTAATGAAAAATATTGAGAATTTAATATGCCAATGTCTTTTTTACTATTATTTATTGAAGAAATTGATGTATTAGCAACCTCTAAATAATAGGAAATCATTAGTCTTATCAAAGAAAGCATAAAAATTATTGATTTTATTATGGGAATACTTTCACAAATTATATATCCTGATGCTTAAAGCGATGTGCTCAAAACAAATTAATTTGTTTTTAAAGGCTCTAACATTGAAGTAATATGTTGTTCATGTCATGATTCTTCAGTCATTTTAGCTAAATTGTGACAACTATTATCAGCACCATAAATGTTTTAGTTGATATCGGTACTCTGATGGATATTTTATTCTTAAGTATCTCCTTCAATCCTAAACTAACTCCCATTGAGCTCTATTCCTATCCTCATGACATTCATGATTTTGGAGGATATATTATAAATACATTCAACACAATCATTCTTCCAATCTTTATGGAAGAATTATATTCATATTCAATGCCTCTATCAAATTGATTCTTATCTACACTAAATCTATAATGTAGTATTTATCCACCCCCTCACTTAAAGATCAAGTATCTCACACTAATGGCATCCAAGAAACAATGAGGGATTAAATATTAGCTAACCCATGCTACAATAAATCCTTAAAACAAATCCCACCATTGAAGTGGATGAAAAAAATGAGCTCTCATAAATTTTTTATCTTATCAATATATAATCTTCCTCTCCTAAGCTAACTAATGATCTATCTTCTTCAAAGTTTTTATGTTTCTCATGTTTTTCAATAAATTTCTTTTCATATAGATAATGGTGTAGTTTATGTTTTAAAATTAAAAAGACTCAATGAGGGCAGGTCGCCTCATGCCAAGGTCGTTATAGTTAATTAAGACTCCAATGTCTAATAATTTATCTTCTTATTTGAAACATTTTATTGTATGTTCTTTGCACTTTATACTTTCACATATTTATATTTCAGTTTTGCTCATTATATCTCAATTTTTATGCATGTCTCCACTTTTTCCCATCTATTCAGGCATACCAAACACAAATATATATAATTATATACGTCCATAAGCCTTTATAACTATATTTAAATGGACATAACATACAATCACCCAACAAGAGAGTCATCTGTGCATCCCTCATTTTATCGAAAAATTATTGCATCAGAGCTCCGCACGTACGATTATGTGCGTAGTTCAATAAAATCTAGCCACGTTGAGGTACAAAAAAAATCAGCCCGGTTACAAAAAGGGAATATCCCCCCCTCCCGGTGTTATTCATTGTTATTCATGTGTTATTGTGTGTTATTCAAGTGTTATTGTGTTCTGGGAGTATTCTCGANTGTGTGTGTGTGTGTGTGTGTGTGTGTGTGTGTGTGTGTGTGTGTGTGTGTGTGTGTGTGTGTGTGTCCATAAGCCTTCATAACTATATTTAAATGAACATAACATACAATCACCCAACAACGGAGGCATCTGTGCATCCCTCATTTTATCGAAAAATTATTGCATTAGGTGGAGTCCAATAAAATCATGCCACGTGGAGGTAAAAAAAAAAAAATCAACCCGGTAACACAGGGGAATATTCCTCACGTGTTGTTCATGTGTTATTATATGTTATTCAGGTGTTATTGTGTTCTGGGAGTATTCTCGGTGTTATAATAACACAATAACACGTCAATAACACTTGAATAAGACACAATAACTCTTGAATAACACACAATAATATCTGAATAACACGTGAGAAATATTCTCTTGTGTTATCAAATAGATTTTATTTTTTTCCTGTTATCGGACTCCACATGTAACTCTACGTGCGGAGTCTTGATGCAATATTTTCTCCATTTTATCTCATTTTTTGCATATATTTTTCACACATATTCACAAAAATATTAACAATTTTAAAATATGAAAATATCATTAAACATACTACGAAAAAATTTGCAAAAAATTATAAAGCTTGTTATGTCTAATTGATAGTGAAATCTTTGAGTATATTAACATGCACAGAAAGCTAATAATAATTTACAAAGCTATTTATATGTAATCTCTATAATAATTTTTAATTTTTTTTTTTACTCTATAACAATTTTAATTTTGTTTAATATATTCGCTAAAATATACAAAATATTGTATTATATAAAATAGCTGAGAAAATTAATTTTTTTTTTATGCCTATATGCCCCCTCATAGTTTATTCTATAACATATAAAAAGTTAAACATTAAAAAATATTTATAAATATATGTAAATCATTCTTCATAGTTTTCAATAAAATATGGTATAAGTTAAAAAATTACATTTAATTTGTTGGTNTGGTTCATTCAAGAGAAGTTTTATTTAAAAAATATTGATCAACTAAGTCAATGTCATAACTTCTAAAATTCTTTGGCTATATTCGTTTTTGCTCTATAACATTCCATTCTATTACAGTTTTGGTTACCTATTTACACTATTTTTTTTATTAATTAGAAGTAAAAAAAAAATCCCAAGATGATGTTAGCAACACGAATTGAAAGCCATTTGATTACTTTTTTTTTTTGCAAATATAAGAGTAGTTTTAAAGGTGATGTGTAATCGGATTGATAATTAAATTAACAATAATCAAAGTATCAAAGATACTTTTCCCAACAATATTAGCATGAGTTACTCAAGTACACTTCAGTAATTATGTTTAGGGCTAATTTTTTTAGTAAAGATCCAAAATTTTGAATGCTTTAAGTAGCCAAGATTGTTAAATAATTTAAACATCAATAGAAATTTTTAAAACCATCAATTTTAATCTTATAGAGGGTATTTAATGAAAAATTGAATTCATTAATGAAAAATATTGAGAATTTAATATGCAAATGTCTCTTTTACTATTATTTATAGGAGAAATTTATGTATTAGTAACCTCTAAATAATAGGAGATCATTAGTCTTATCAAAAAATAAATAAATTTTATTGATTTTATTATGAGAATACTTTCAAAAATTATATATCCTGATGCTTAAAGCGATGTGCTCAAAACAAATTAAATTATTTTTAAAGGCTCTAACATTGAAGTAATATGTTATTCATGTCATGATTCTTCAGTCGTTTTAGCTAGATTGTGACAACTATTATCAGCACCATAAATGTTTTAGTTGATATCGGTACTCTGATGGATATTTTATTCTTAAGTATCTCGTTCAATCCTAAACTAACTTTCGTTGAACTCTATTCCTATCCTCATGACATTCATGATTTTGGAGGATATATTATAAATATGTTCAACACAATCATTCTTCCAATCTTTATGGAAGAATTATATTCATATTCAATGCCTCTATCTAATTTATTCTTATTTACACTAAATCTATAATGTAGTATTTATCCACCCCCTCACTTAAAGGTCAAGTATCTCACACTAATTGCATCCAAGAAACAATGAGAGATTAAATATTAGCTAACCCATGCTACAATAAATCCTTAAAACAAATCCCATCATTGAAGTAGATGAAAAAAATGAGCTCTCATAAATTTTTTTATCTTATCAATATATAATCTTCCTCTCCTAAGCTAACTAATGATCTACCTTCTTCAAAGTTTTTATGCTTCTCATGTTTTTCAATAAATTTCTTTTCATTTAGATAATGGTGTAGTTTATTTTTTTAAATTAAAAAGACCCAATGAGGGAGGGTCGCCTCATGCCAAGGTCGTAATAGTTAATTAAGTCTCCAATATCTAATAATTTATCTTCTTATTTGAAATATTTTATAGTATTTTCTTTGCACCTTATACTTTCACATATTTATATTTCAGCTTTGCTCATTATATCTCAATTTTTATGCATGTCTCCACTTTTTCCCATCTATTCAGGCATACCAAACACAAATATATATAATTATATACGTCCATAAGCCTTTATAACTATATTTAAATGGACATAACATACAATCACCCAACAAGAGAGTCATCTGTGCATCCCTCATTTTATCGAAAAATTATTGCATCAGAGCTCCGCACGTACGATTATGTGCGTAGTTCAATAAAATCTAGCCACGTTGAGGTACAAAAAAAATCAGCCCGGTTACAAAAAGGGAATATCCCCCCCTCCCGGTGTTATTCATTGTTATTCATGTGTTATTGTGTGTTATTCAAGTGTTATTGTGTTCTGGGAGTATTCTCGATATTATAATAACACAATAACACATCAATAACACTTGAATAACACACAATAACACTTGAATAACGCACAATAACATCTGAATAACACGCGATGAATATTAACTTTTTATAATTCTATAACATATAAAAAGTTAAACATTAAAAAATATTTATAAATATATGTAAATCTAATTTGTTTGAAATTTTATTCAAATAAATGCTCAAATTTTATAAAGAAGTGATGAAATTGAAATACGAAGCGACATGATAATAGCTTACCTAGATAAAAAAAATTTAATCGGCCCGATATGAAAGAAATTATCTAAGGTTCAGAAAATCGGTCAGGCATTGAACTGGTAGAGGATAATGTTTAAGCTTTAAAGATTGAACCTGTGTTGAATCAGACGACATCATAAATATAAAAAATATTAAAGACGACTTAAATGATATAAAAATAAAATGGATTTCATTATGAAAGGTCTACAATAGGAAAACATAACTACAAAAATATAAAGCGTAAAAAAGAAAATGTGATATATTTGTAGTCGTGCATATTTCATTAAAGGTAAAGAAGAAAATCAAGCTGTGAATTATTATAGGAAGACATATTTTTCATGATATCAAAAGATTCAAATCAGTCTTCATAATTTTCAATAAAATGTGGTATAAGTTAAAAAGTTACATTTAATTTGTTGGTCGATTTGACCGTCGGTTCCAGTCGATTGACCAGTTCAACCGCCAGTACCAACCAGTTTTTTCTTGTTCGATGTGGAGCCGATTTTCAGCCCAACCAGAAAGATAGTACTGGACCGTTGGTCGGTTCGTTCTAATATTTAAAACTTTAAAATTATCTTAAGACCTCTGTAAGATTCTCATTGTCTCCCATTCTCTCTCACTTCCCTAAATGGAACACAGATTGGGAAAAATATATTGGAAAATGTGTGGAAAGTAAGTTTGGGGAGATATTTATATATATAAATAATATTTTTATAAATATATGTAATATTTTCATAAATATATGTAAAATGGATATAAATATAATTATTTTAATAGCCATTTATTTAATTATAGAATGTGTAAACAAATCTCCTCACAATGAAGTACTAAACCCTTAAGAAAGACAAATCTAACGAGCAACATTCTATTTTCTTACCTATAATACTCATAAAAATAGATAAAAATATGCTAAAAAATCAAACAGATTATTTAAATATAATAAGTTAAATTTTCACAAATTAAAATTTTTTCGGAATCAAAATTCTTAAAAATTAGCGAAAAAATCAGAAATAAAATCAAATTTAAAACTCAAAGAAAGTCAACAAATACTAAATAAATATACAAGACTTACTAGAACTCACAATCAGTTCACAATATGTAGACCCATATGCTATAGGAGCAGTTGTCACACTGTGTGATGGACAATATTACCACTTTAAACTCTTATGTTATGCATATAACAAAATCTTAATGTGAAACTAGTAATGAAAATGCTTCCACTACAAAGATTCATTAGAGCATGTGAATGATATGGTCTTTATGTCTATCCCCACTGAAGTTCATTGTAATTTTCAGGATTTTTACATACGTAACACCAAAATACTATTATTTACCTATCTCATACCCGAAACTTAACATTATGGAACGTAAACTTTCATTAACGCCTCCTTCAACCATGGTCGGCATAGCAATTGGAGATCTACCCCCATCATCTGATTGACCGTGCTGTCACAGCCAAGCCGGTGAATGCCAAGGCAACTTCAAAGCCGAAGCCCAAGCTTATTGTAGCTTGGCCAAAGGCTAATCATCTGATTGACAGTGGTAAAGCTAAAGAGGAAGCATGTTGTGTCCACCAAGCCCGATAAATACGTGCTCGATGCAAAGTCAAAGACGAAGACTACAGCAAAACTGAAACTAGAGGTTAAGCTTGCGAATATGAAAATTGTGGTTGCCAAGCCTAGTGCACATCCTACCAAGGCAACAAAGGCTTTGAAGAAAGATGCACCGAGAAAGAAGAAATCCGCACGACTGTGAAGAAGTTTTGGGTAGCAAAGGCGTTGGAGAAGGTGAAGCAAACTTTGAGGCAAAGAAGACGTTGACAAGAAAGAAAGTTGCGAGTTTTATTAACATTCAATTATTAGGATGAGGCATAGCTCGTGTCTGGCAAGACCACAATCGCTCTGCCAAAATTGGGATAGATCCTTGATGGCCTAGAGATGGTTGGAGTTGTTAATGGAGATGTGTGTTGAATGCTCCAAAAACATATGCATTTTCAGACATATATTTTATACCCATTTTTGGTGATATTGCACTTTAAAGGAAGCTATTTTTTATTTTTTGTTGCAGGTTGATGATTTTTAAGACTTGAAGTAAAAAAGAGGCAAAAAAATGAAATTTAGAGTTAAAATGATGTTTTGGAGAAAAAATGCCAAAGGCGCCAGTAAGGACACCAACAACGCCATCATGAAACAGGAGTCCAAAACAACATTTGACAGAGAGTACAAAATTAAATTCGGACCACGGGCGCTGACGGTGACATCGTGGGCGCCAACAACGTCAAGGTCGGTGCTGGGTGAAATTCTAGAAGATTCAATGAATTTAGACAATTTTTGAAGAGTTATTGGAGACACCTCTTAGAGAACCAACATTATGCTTTATTTAGAGCAAAAATTGCTCAGAAAAAGTAGTTGTTAGAGGGGGCTATAGTGTAATTGAGTTTACTTGAGTGTTTTATTGTTTAGTGCGGTGAGTCTAAGCGTGATTCTCCTAAGAATTGTTAAGAGAGGGAGAGAAGTGAGAGATTTCTTCTTCCATACATCTTTAAAGAGAAAATCAAGAGTCTTGTAAAGAGAGAAAGAGTTCAAGAGAGGCTACGATGGATTTGCTTTAAGAAAGAGTTACAAATAAGTGATTTTTGTCTATTATTGTTGTGTAAACTTTCTTTTATTTATGAAATTTGTATTTTGTTGTATATTTCTCATGAGGTGTGAGTAATTTTCTTTGTTTTTTTTCCTACTATGAGATATGATGAAATGAATAGATAATTTGTATGTGCCAATTTTAAAATTTAAAATAAATTGTGATGATTTTTCCACTTTGTTCTTAATTTACTTTTCGATCTAGCCAATTGAAATGTTAAAATTTGTTATAAAACATATGATCCAGAAAATGGAGTGTGAGTTCTACAACAAAGTGAGAATCACCTTCAATTCTATGAAAGAGTATTTTGTTCATGGAATTGGGTGCAAATAAACAAGGAAATATATATTATTGGGCGTAGAATTAGAGATTTTAGGGTAACAGACTAAAATCCCTAATTTGATCTTAGTGTTTAAGAACTAAAGCGAGAGTTAGCCTTCAGGGGAAGGGAAATGGGAGCTCTGGAGTGAGAGCCAGTATCCTCCCAGCCTAACCACAGATTTAGAGACTAAACCTAAGATTAGCCAACGATTCTCTATAACACTTGACTGAGGGTAGAGAATTAAAATTGCTCATATTTGACAAAATATAAATTCAAACCATTTAACTCTCTCATTTAATCAAAAACTCATTGTAGTGGGAAAGATGTTTTCTTATATTTGATAACTTCATCATAGAAACATAGTTTGGTAATTATAGTTTAACTTTACTTTACAGTCTTGCTAGTAGTTGATAATTTAGTTCTGATAGCACCTTAAACATTTGAAATTAGTATAGTAGACTTTCTTTATTATTGTGAAATTCCTAATCTAAATTACCATCTCAAATTTAAACCTTCCCCGTGTGATCAATATTTTGGGCTTAAAAAGAATGTCTTGTATTACTTGATAACGATACGCATATTGCGTATTATCCCAACATAAATTGCTTTAATTTTCTATTCATAAATAACAAACCAATTTTTTGGCGTCGCTGTAAAGCAGAGTCAATTTTGTTAATTTTACACAACTATAATTTTCAGGATTAGTGCCTATAATATTTATATTTCAGATGTCCTGNAGTCCTATGGCTAGACCTAGGCTACTAAAGAAGTTTTCTAGACCTCAACCAAAAATGAGGTCAACAATATATATATATATATATTGAAAAACTACATCCAAAGAAAAATATATGGATGAAATATGAATCATCAACTACAAATAACTAGGTGATGCCACATAATTAAGGTCGTTGCATTCATCACAGTAATCTCCTCTCTCAATTGTAACATCTCATTGAAGCCTTCTCCCTCATAAGTGTTGTACTTGTTCATTCTACATTCCTCTTCTTGCACCAAATGTACGACTTGATGTTGGTTAGATTCCTTAAGCATGTCGGTAAGATCATCAACTAAGACCCTGAAATAAATATCATCTCGAGACAGATGCCTTCATATAAAATTATGGAGCGTAGTCATTGCAACAACTATCTTCACCTATCTTTTGAAACAATATGTAGTCATATCTCAGAGAATGACCCACTTCTTCTTTCATGCACCAAATATTCGCTCGATGAGACTACGTGATCTGATGGTACACATTTATTCCTTTGATCATGAGTAGTTTTTCAATCTTCGAGTGACGATCTCAGAATTGAATAACCTTAAGCTCATTAGATTCGTCTTACTGAGACACCCAGTTTAACTGTAAGAATATTAAATTCTAAGATAATTTACCTTTTCAACTGATGCACCTAATTTTTTATGATTTCAACCTTGACTAATTTGAACTTTGATTGGATCAATTTTAGCGTCATTGGATTCTTCTAGTTGAGAGACTTTGTTTGAATTTAAGGGTGCATTTGGGGTGGTATTTGCTTTTTCAAGAGGCTACTATAAAGCTGCTTCTCTGCTTCCTAGAGAAGCTGCTTCTCTGCTTCCTAGAGAAGCTGCTTCTCTGCTTCCTAGAGAAGCAGCTTTTCAGGAGCTATCAGAAAGCTTTTGATGAAGAAGTAGATGTATGTTTGGAAAATCTGATTTGTTGTTGATATTTCTAATGAGAAAAACTATTCTACCCTTATATTTGTAATATATTGAAATAAGTGTAGTTTTCCTAATATTCACAACTAAATAGTAGAAAGAAGACGTACTGCTAAAATAACTACACTTTAGTCCAATATACTTTAATTCATAAAAAGGGATTAGCTTCGTATTTTGCTCCGTGATGTGCATTTAACCCTTGTAACTTACAAAATATTACAAAAAAACCTTCTATAAGTATAAAATCATGATAAGTGAGAATAAAAACACAATAATTCTGGTTACAAAATAACATAAATTGACCTCATGTCATAGGCAACTAAGCCTTTTCCATTATGCATATAATTAAAAAAGTAATTTTTCATCCTTCGAGTAATTGATGCAAAGCAATTGTCATCCTTCAATTATTGGATTTTAGGAATGATTGAGAGAGGTGGCTCAGAGATGTTAGGAATATTTGATTATTGTAACATGACTAATATTATTTAATTATTATTATTATTATCCATCCACTACTTTAAACTATTTTTCTTTTGCATGAGATTAATTTTGAGTATACTATTTTCAAAGTTTATTTTCTCTAGTTGGAGGGAAACAAAAATTAAAAATATTACAAATTTAATAGACTATTTCATCTAAAGTAAGTCTTATGATTTTTTTTTCAAATATTTGATATAAAAATGATTTCACATGTATTTTCTTATTAATGTATGATAAGATATTTGTATAAAGTTGAGGTGCAAAATTCTAATTTTAATTTATAAATTTTGTACCATGTAACAGTTTGGTACAATATGTAGGAAGAACTTTTAGCATTCTACTAAGACTTCTCAAATGGTTGATAACTAATCCCTAGACCAAGAGCATCGAATTCTAGTTAGTACAGGTGACAAAAGCCTAATGTTAAAGGATCCCCTTTTGTAAGATGAAAGAGTAATAAACTTACATTCTTAAAATCTTAATACATTCTAAGTAACAAATGATATCGTTATAAAATGATGAAATTTTATTGCCAAAAAATCATTAGCAAGATAGGACTAGTCAATTCCAGGGCACGTATGCACTGCCTCTCTATAACCATGTTGAAGTTTCTGTTCCACCACAACCTCACTAAGATTTTTAAACACTAGGAATTGAACTCATCGTTTTTGAGTTTCTTGATTACTCCATAATCCCCCAACAGGAATTGGAGTAACCTTGCTTTATAAACATCCATTATGTGGCATAAAAGAAGAAGTTTAATGGTTCATTCAAGAGAAGTTTTATTTAAAAAATATTGATCAACTAAGTCAATGTCATAACTTCTAAAATTCTCTGGCTATATTCGTTTTTATTCTATAACATTCCATTCTATTACAATTTTGGTTAGCTATTTACACTATTTTTTTTATTAATTAGAAGTAAAAAGAAATCCCAAGATGATGTTAGCAACACGAATTGAAAGCCATTTGATTACTTTTTTTTTGCAAATATAAGAGTATTTTTAAAGGTGATGTGTAATCGGATTGATAATTAAATTAACAATAATCAAAGTATCAAAGATACTTTTCCCAACAATATTAGCATGAGTTACTCAAGTACACTTCAGTAATTATGTTTAGGGCTAATTTTTTTAGTAAAGATCCAAAATTTTGAATGCTTTAAGTAGCCAAGATTGTTAAATAATTTAAACATCAATAGAAAATTTTAATACCATCAATTTTAATGTTATAGAGGGTATTTAATGAAAATTTGAATTCATTAATGAAAAATATTGAGAATTTAATATGCAAATGTCTCTTTTACTATTATTTATAGGAGAAATTTATGTATTAGTAACCTCTAAATAATAGGAGATCATTAGTCTTATATAAAAAAAAAAAATTATTGATTTTATTATGAGAATACTTTCACAAATTATATATCCTGAGGCTTAAAGCGATGTGCTCAAAACAAATTAAATTGTTTTTAAAGGCTCTAACATTGAAGTAATATGTTATTCATGTCATGATTCTTCAGTCGTTTTAGCTAGATTGTGACAACTATTATCAGCACCATAAATGTTTTAGTTGATATCGGTACTCTGATGGATATTTTATTCTTAAGTATCTCGTTCAATCCTAAACTAACTCCCGTTGAGCTCTATTCCTATCCTCATGACATTCATTATTTTGGAGGATATATTATAAATATGTTCAACACAATCATTCTTCCAATCTTTATGGAAGAATTATATTCATATTCAATGCCTCTATCTAATTTATTCTTATTTACACTAAATCTATAATGTAGTATTTATCCACCCCCTCACTTAAAAGATCAAGTATCTCACACTAATGGCATCCAAGAAACAATGAGAGATTAGCTAACCCATGCTACAATCAATCCTTAAAACAAATCCCATCATTGAAGTGGATGAAAAAAATGAGCTCTCATAAATTTTTTATCTGACTAATGATCTACCTTCTTCAAAGTTTTTATGTTTCTCATGTTTTTCAATAAATTTCATTACTTATAGATAATGGTGTAGTTTATTTTTTTAAATTAAAAAGACTCAATGAGGGCANATAGTTAATTAAGACTCCAATGTCTAATAATTTATCTTCTTATTTGAAACATTTTATTGTATGTTCTTTGCACTTTATACTTTCACATATTTATATTTCAGTTTTGCTCATTATATCTCAATTTTTATGCATGTCTCCACTTTTTCCCATCTATTCAGGCATACCAAACACAAATATATATAATTATATACGTCCATAAGCCTTTATAACTATATTTAAATGGACATAACATACAATCACCCAACAAGAGAGTCATCTGTGCATCCCTCATTTTATCGAAAAATTATTGCATCAGAGCTCCGCACGTACGATTATGTGCGTAGTTCAATAAAATCTAGCCACGTTGAGGTACAAAAAAAATCAGCCCGGTTACAAAAAGGGAATATCCCCCCCTCCCGGTGTTATTCATTGTTATTCATGTGTTATTGTGTGTTATTCAAGTGTTATTGTGTTCTGGGAGTATTCTCGATATTATAATAACACAATAACACATCAATAACACTTGAATAACACACAATAACACTTGAATAACGCACAATAACATCTGAATAACACGCGATGAATATTAACTTTTTATAATTCTATAACATATAAAAAGTTAAACATTAAAAAATATTTATAAATATATGTAAATCTAATTTGTTTGAAATTTTATTCAAATAAATGCTCAAATTTTATAAAGAAGTGATAAAATTGAAATACGAAGCGACATAATAATAGCTTAGCTAGATAAAAAAAAATTTTAATCGGCCCGATATGGAAGAAATTATCCAAGATTCAGGAAATAGGTCAGACATTGAACCGGTAGAGGGGAATGTTCAAGCTTCAACGATTGAGCCTGTGTTGAGCCGGCCGACGTCATAAATATAAAAAAATATTAAAGACAACTTAAATGATATAAAAATTAAAAGGAGTTCAGTATGAAAGGTCTGCAATAGGAAAACATAACTACAAAAATATAAAGCGTAAAAAAGAAAATGTGATATACTTATAGTCATGCATATTTCATGAAAGTTAAAGAAGAAAATCAAGCAGTGAATTATTAAAGCAAGGCACATGCTTCATGATATCAAAAAATTCAAATCATTCTTCATAATTTTCATAAAAATGTGGTATAAGTTAAAAATTACATTTTAATTTGTTGGCCGGTTTGACCGTCAGTTCCGGTCGATTGACCTGTTCAACCGCTAGTACTAGCCAATTTTTTCCTGTTCGATGTGGAGCCGATTTTCAACCCAACCAGAAAGTTAGAACTGGACCACTGGTCGGGTCATGGTTATACTGGTTGAATTGATCGGNCCTGTTCAACCGCTAGTACTAGCCAATTTTTTCCTGTTCGATGTGGAGCCGATTTTCAACCCAACCAGAAAGGTAGAACTGGACCACTGGTCGGGTCATGGTTATACTGGTTGAATTGGTCGATTTGTTCTAATATTTAAAACCTTAAAATTATCTCTAAGACCTCCGTAAAATTCTCATTCTCTCCCCTTCTCTCTCTCTACCCTAAATGAAACACTGAGTGGGAAAAATATATTGAAAAAGGTGTGGGAAGTAAGTTTGGGAGATATTTATATATATAAATAATATTTTTATAAATATATGTAATATTTTCATAAATATATGTAAAATGGTTATAAATATAATTATTTTAATAGCCATTTATTTAATTATAGAATGTGTAAACAAATCTCTCACAATGAAGCACTAAATCTTTAAGAAAGACAAATCTAATAAGCAACATTCTATTTTCTTACCTATAATACTCATAAAATAGATAAAAATATGCTAAAAAATCAAACAGATTATTTAAATATAATAAGTTAAATTTTCACAAATTANATAGCCATTTATTTAATTATAGAATGTGTAAACAAATCTCTCACAATGAAGCACTAAATCTTTAAGAAAGACTAATAAGCAACATTCTATTTTCTTACCTATAATACTCATAAAAATAGATAAAAATATGCTAAAAAATGAATCATATTATTAAAATATAATAAGTTAAATTTTCACAAATTTAAATTTTGTCGGAATCAAAATTTTTAAAAATTAGCGAAAAAATCATAAATAAAATCAAATTTAAAACTCAAAGAAAATCAACAAACACAAAATAAATATACAAGACTCACTAGAACTCAAAATCAATTTATAATATGTACACCCATATATTATAGGAGCAGTCGTTACACTGTGATGGACAATATTACCACTTTAAACTCTTATATGTTGTGCATATAAAAAAATCTTAATATGAAACTAGTGATGAAAATGCTTCCACTACAAAGATTCATTAGCGCATTTGATTGATATGGTCTTTATGTCTATCCCCAAAGTTTATTGTAATTTTCAGGGTTTTTACATACGTAACACCCAAAATACTATTATTTACCTATCTCATACCCGAAACTTAAACATTATCAAACACAAACTTTCATTAACGCCTCCTTCAACCATGGTCGACATAGCCATTGGAGATCTACCCCCATCATCTGATTGACCGTGCTGTCACAACTAAGCCGGTGAATGCCACGGCAACTTCAAAGCCAATGCCCAAGTTTATTGTAGCTTGACCAAAGGCGAATCATTGATTAAGTCAAAAGACATGACAGTGATAAAGCTAAAGAGGAAGCATGTTGTGTCCACCAAGCCTGATAAATACGCGCTGGATGCAAAGCCAAAGAGAAAGTCTACTGCCAAACTGAAACTAGAGGCTAAGCTTGCAAATATGAAAACTGTGGTTGGCAAGCCTAGTGCACATCCTACCAAGGTGACAAAGGCTTCGAATAAATATGCACCGAGAAAGAAGAAATCCGCACGACTGTGAAGAAGTTTTGGGTAGCAAAGGCATTGGAGAAGGTGAAGCAAAGTTTGCAGCAAAGAAGACGTTGACAAGAAAGAAAGTTGCGAGCTTTATTAACATTCAATTATTAGGATGTGGCATAGCTCGTGTCCGGCAAGATCACCAATCGCTCGGCCAAAGTTGGGAGAGATCCTTGATGGCAATGCTAGAGATGGTTGGAGTTGTTAATGGAGATGTGTGTTGTATGCACCAAAAATATATGCATTTTTTGGACCTATATTTTATACTCATTTTTGGTGATATTGCGCTTTAAAAAAAAATATTTTTATGTTTTGTTACAGGTTGATGCTTTTTAGGATTTGAAGTAAAAAGGTGGCAAAATCGATGGAATTTATAGTTAAAATGACGTTTTGGAGAAAAACTCAGCGCAAAAGGCGCCAGCAGGACGTCGAAGGCGCTAGCATGAAACAGGAGTCCAGAACAGTGGGAGCGCCGACGACACCATTTGACAAAGAGTACAGAATTAAATTTGGACCACGGGCGCCGACGACGCCATCGTGGACGCCGACAACATCAAGGTCGGTGCTGGGTGAAGTTCTAGAGGATTCAATGAATTTGGACTCTTTTTGAAGAGTTACTGGAGGCACCTCTTAGAGAACCGACATTGTGCTTTATTTAGAGCAAAAATTGCTCAGAAAAAGTACTAGTTAGAGGGGGCTAGAGTGTAGAGTTTACTTGAGTGTTCTATTGTTTAGTGTGGTGATTCTATGTGTGATTTTCTTCTAGGAGTTGTTAAGAAAGGGAGAGAAATTAGAGATTTCTTCTTCCATACATCTTTAAAGAGGAAATCAAAAGTCCTTTAAAGAGAGAAAGAGTTCAAGAGAGACTATAAGGGATTGCTTTGAGAAAGAGTTACAGATAAGTGACATTTGTTTATTATTGTTGTCTAAACTTTCTTTTATTTATGAAATTTGTATTTTGTTGTATCTTTCTCATGAGGTCAGAGTAGTTTTCTTTGTCTTTCTCTAGACTCTGAGATATGGTGAAATGAAGAGATAATTTGGATATACCATATTTAAAATTTAAAATAAATTGTGATGATTTTTCCACTTTTTTCTTAATTTACTTTTCGATATGACCAATTGAAATGTTAAAATATGTTGTGAAACATATGATTCCGAAAATGGAGTGTGAGTTCTACAATAAAGTGAGAATCACATTCAATTCTATGAATGAAATGTTTCGTTCATGAAATTGAGTGTAAATAAATAAGAAAAATATATTATTGGGCGAAAAATTGGAGATTTTAGAGTGACAGACTAAAATCTCTAATTTGGTCTTAGTTCTTAAGAACCAAAGTGAGAGTTAGCCTTCTGGGGAAGGGAAGTGGGAGCTCTGGAGTGAGAGCCAGTATCCTCCCAGCCTAACCACGAATTTAGAGACTAAACCTAAGATTAGCCAACAATTCTCTATAACACTTGGCTAAGGGTAGAGAATTAAAATTACTTCTATTTGACACAATACAAATTCAAACCATTTATATATCTCATTTAACAAAAAACTCCTTGTAGTGGGGAAAATGTTTTCTCATATTTGATAACTTCATCACAAAAACATAGTTTGGTAGTTATAGTTTAACTTTACTTTACAATCTTGCTAGTAGTTGATAATTTAGTTCTGATAGCACCTTAAACATTTGAAATAAGTATAATAGACTTTCTTTATTATTGTGAAATTCTTAATCTAAATTACCATCTCGAATTTAAACCTTCCTCGTGGGATCAATATTTTGGGCTTAAAAAGAAAGTCTTGTATTACTTGATAGCGATGCGTATACTTGCATAGAATTCCAACATAAATGCTTTAATTTCTTATTCATAAATAACGAACCAAATTTTTGGCGTCGCTACAAATGGAGTTAACTTTATTAATTTTACACAACTATAATTTTACCCAACCGACGTAACTTCCCGATTTGGACAGATTCTTCCGCTCCGCTCCGCTTCGATCCAGTGTCTGTCTCTATATGGTATATGAGCCATACCATAATAAATCTCCACCTTGGTGAATATCCAACCACTTAGAAGAAAAGATACCTGGGAGTTACACATGCACCAATGTGGGTTGGGCCACCATGCTTCTCTAAACATTCAACAAGTCCAAGCAATGCAAGAACTTGTTGATAATAGCTGGTTTGGTCAACATATCAGCTGCATTCTCATCAGTATGAAACTTCTGCAACGATATCTCACCAGAAGTTATCAATTCATTGATCTTTTGATACCTGACATCAATGTGCTTAGTTCTCGCATGGTACACCTGGTTCTTAGCCAGATAAATAAACTCTGACTGTCACAATGCAACTGAACTCCACCTTGCTCAACACTCAGTTCCTTTACTAGCCCAACAAGCCATAAGACTTCTTTTGCAGCTTCAGCTACTGTCATGTAATCAGCTTCAGTTATAGATAATGTCACAATAGACTAAATTGTTGATTTCCAATATATAGGCCATCCACCAAGAGTAAATACATACTAGTTGTAGACCTTCTGCCATCTAAATCACCAGCATAGTCAGAATCAATGTATCCCACAACTGAAGAATCATTCTATTGACTGCCAAAAATAATTCCATGTCCTACAGTACCATTCAGATACTTGAAAATCCACTTGACTGCTTCTCAATGCCGCCTTCCAGGTTTAGCCATGTATTTGCAGACTTGGCTAACAGCATGAGCGAAATCATGACGGTACGTACCATTGCATACATCAAGCAGCCAACTGCACTTGCATATGGAACATTTGTCCTGTCTTCGATTTCTGTATGTCTTAGGACACTATTCTGAAGAAAGCTTAAAATGATTTGCCAAAGGAGTGCTTACAGGCTTTGCTTTGCTCATCTCAAACCTTTCCAATATTTTCTCAACATAGCCTTGTTGAGATAAACATAATCGTCTTGAGCCTATGTCTCGATGAATCTCCATTTCAAGAATCTTCTTTGTAGGACCCAAGTATTTCAGGTTAAATTTCTGGCTTAATAAAGCTTTCATACTATAGACATCATTCATATTCTTTGCAACAATCATTATATCATCAACATACAGTAACAAAAAAATAATAGAACGATCATCAAGGCTCTTCAAATAAATGCAACAATCATACTCACATCTCTTGTAGCCAATCTGAATCATATAGGAGTCGAACCGCTTGTACCATTGTCTTGGAGACTGTTTCAACCCATACAACGATTCTTTAACCTGCAAACCAGATGCTCCTGCCCAGGTTGAGTGAACCCTTCTGGCTGCTCCATGCAAATCTGCTCCTCCAGATCACCATGCAAGAAAGCAATTTTAACATCCATCTGCCCCAAATGCAAATCCCAAATAGCTACTAATGCAAGCACTGACCTGATTGAAGTATGTCTGACCACATGAGAAAAGATTTCATCATAATCTATTCCCTTTTGCTGTAAAAATCCCTTTGCAACCAGTCGAGCCTTGAACTTTTCCCCTTCTTTTTCTGATATTGCTGGTTTCATTTTGTATTCTCATTTGCACCCAATAACCTTCTTTCCCTCTGTAAGCTGAACTAGCTCTCATGTGCGATTTTTTTTGCAAAGACTCCATCTACTTAATCATTGCATCCATTTATTTTTCTTTCTCCTGACTGATGATAGCTCCTTGAAAAGTGGCTGGATCATCGTTGCTGACGAGAAGTGCACATGAGACTATGTCTTCATAACTCAATCTGCTAGGAGGTCTTACATTGGTCCGTCTCTGTCTATCTCTGACTAGATTATAATTCTGCAGATCATCTGGAATAGAACCACGAGGTGTTGGATTTGAACTTTCTCCTCTCTCAAAAGCTACTGGTTGTTCTTCTAAATCCATCTGCACTACATCTGAACTGAAACTCTTCTCTGACACATTGTCTTGATTCTTCTGTAACATAAATTGCTCATCAAAAACTGCATCTCTGTTGATCACCATCTTCTTTGCAATCGGATCCCAAAACTTGTATCCTTTCACACCTTTCTTATAGCCCAGAAAGATGCACTTCTTGGATTTTGCATCAAGTTTTGATCTTTCATCTCCAGATACATGCACATAAGCAGGACAACCAAAAATTTGTAAATGATCAAATTTAACTGGATTACTTGTCCATACCGTTTCTGCAACCTTGCCACCTAATGATGTTCGAGGTAATCTATTGATGAGATAGCATGCCATATTCACAACCTCTGCCCAGAAACTCTTAGGAAGTCCTACATTCAGTCTCAAACACCTTGCCCTTTCAGTTAAGGACATGTTCATCCTTTTTGCTACACTATTCTGCAGTGGTGTCTTGCGCACTGAAAAATGCCTTTGAATCCCATGCTCCTCATAGAACTTTTGAAACTGCGGATCTGTGTACTCTGTGCCATTACTAGACCTCAAATATTTGATCTTTCTGTCAGTTTGGTTCTCCATCTCAGCTTTCCACAGCTTGAATTTAGAGAGGACTTCAAATCACTGCTTCAAGAAATACACCCAAATCTTCCTGGAGAAATCATCAATAAAGGTAACAAAATATTGAGATCCTCCTAATGACTACTCCCTGATAGGGCCCCATACATCAGAATTCACATAATCAAGAATCCCTTCAGTTTTATGTTTTCCAGTCATAAAACTGACTCTAGTCTGTTTTTCAAGAACACAGAACTTACAAAGATCGAGCTTGCAACTTTTAACACCATGCAACAGATTTCTTCTATGCAATTACGTCATCCCACGTTCACTGAGATGACCCAAACTCATATGTTATAGCTTTGTACTATCATCATCTGACTCTATAGAATGAACTCCAACTACAACTATACTTCTCAATAGTTTGTAGATGTTTCCTGCAGTTAACTTTCCTTTCATCACCGTCAGTGCACCCTTAACAATTCTGATGGTTTCCCTATCCTCATCAGCCTTAGGAATAAAACCATTTATGTGTAGAGTGCCCAAGGAAATCAAATTCTTCTTCAGATCTGGAATATGTCTAACATCACATAATGTTCTAACTATGTCATCATACATCTTAATCATGACTTCTCCAATACCAACTATATTGCAGCATCTATCATCACCCAAATAGACTGAGCCAGAATTAGTTGACCTGTATGAAATAAACCACTTTCTATTAGGTGTTATGTGATAAGAGCACCCTGAATCAAGAATTCATGCATCCGTGAATTGAGTTGATGAAACTAAAAACATATCACCATTACTGCAATCTGAATTGTCACTCTGCACCACATTGACAGACTTCAGTGATGTATCATCTTTCTCCTCAGTCTGCTTCTTAAGCTTTGGACAATCTCTCTTCATATGACCTAGCTCCTTGCACTTGTAGCAATGAATTTCCTTTTTTCCTTTGGATTTTGATCTGGAATTTTGCCTTCCAGAACCCTTATTCTCTTTCTTCCTTCCACGATCCTGCTTACCCATAACATATAAACTATTGTCATGGGAGCTTTCTCCTGCATTCTGCTTCTGCTGGTTGTGAGCCAACAATGCTGTAGTAATCTCATCAACTTTGATAGTCTCTTTCCCATATGTCAGAGTAGTCACCATGTGTTCATAGTAAGAGGACAACAAACATAATAAAATCATCGCTCGATCTTCATCCTCAATGCTCACATTAAGCCGTGATAAATAGGTGATTATTTGATTGAAGTCATTCACGTGCTGCGCCAGATCAGAACCTTCTTGCATCTTCAACCCATACAACTTTTGCTTCAAATACAACTCATTCGACAGAGATTTAGCCATAAAATGAGTTTCCAATTTCTTCCAAACTTCTCCTGGAGATTTCAGATTTATCACGTGGTATATAACTTCATATGTCAGACATAGGCGTATAGTTGCTCCCGCTCGCTGTTGTAATTCTTCCCAATCTTTATCCTTCATGGCATTTGATTTTGTTGCCCGCAAAGCTTTCAAGATTCCCTGTTGCGTTAATGGATCTTTCACCCTCGTTTACCATAATTCGAAGTTATAAGTTCTATCGAACTTCACTACCTCGAATTTTGCACTAAAAAATGTCATCTGAAAATTAATCCTGCAACAAAAAACTTCTACAAATTCCTTTGCAAATCCTACTTGGAATCTTTGCAAAAAGAAAAAAGGATTGAAAAAGTCCCTTAATTAAATTGCCTTAATTAAATTTTTCAGGAAAAGCAAAAAAAAAAAATTTTGAAAAGAAAAAAAAATTGAAATATTTCCTTCAAAATATTTTCTTTATTTCCTGCTTCATGGAATAAAAATTTGAAATATCTTCCAAATTTCCTTCTCCATAGTTTTCTCGGCTCGCTCCAGCGAAGGAATGAAATTTGAATCGCCTCCCAAGATAATCGGGACCTTCCGATTGTGCTTCCTGCCTCCAAAGGAATGTTTGGTCTATGTAGCGCAACACTTCCAATTCTGGCTGCCTCGATTGCACTCGAATCACGAACATGAGCCGCGTTCGCCCGAGCCGCGAACGAAAGTCTCCCGCGAGTGAACAGGAAGTTTCTCTCGCAAACAGGAGTCTCCCGCGAACCGTCAGCTTCCGCTCCGAACGCCGCCTAGTAGCCTTCCGCACTAACGAAAGAACACACCTTACCCGATTCGCAGATCTTTGCGCTAACAGTAATCTGAAACCTGTCGCGAGAACTCCTCCAGCAGCCTGCTCTTCCTCCGTCGCCGAACTCCTCTGACTTAGGCATTGAAATTTTTAGTTCTTGTACTTAAACATGGCTCTGATATCACTTGTTGAGAAATTAGAGCGAAGAAAAATATGAATCGACACAAATCCAAAAGAACACAAAGATTTAACGAGGTTCGACAAAGATGCCTACGTCCTCGGGAGCAGAGCGGCAAGTTCTTTCACTATTCAGAAAAGAGAATACTGAAATCAAGGATACCTCCTGGAGTTACCAATATACCTATTTATAACCCCTAGAGTAAACCCTAAATACAATACGTAATTACAACATTACCCCTGTATCGTACCGCGGGGGGTTGCCCCCGTACCCCCAACCCACGTAACTTCCCGATTTGGACAGATTCTTCTGCTCCGCTTCAATCCAATGTTTGTCCCTATATGATATATGAGTCATACCATAACAAATACAAATCAAATTTCGAACGATTAACAATCTTCAAGCTAAATTTGTTAAATCTACAACCCTAACTTTAATAGGGTACGATCAGAACTTTGACTCCTAGCTCGGCTCGTTTATTTCAATTCAATCTTGAATCAAGCCAAAATTCGAATCAAATTTCTAGCAATTAATGATTTTCAAGCTAAATTCTCAACCCTACACTTACATGTACATATAATTTCATAAGCCCTTGCGCATGCATGTGCTTTTGCACTTCGGCATACTCGTGAGCACGTGCGCATCATCACCGGCGATGACGACCCTACAAACATGCTTAATAATGTGCCTCCGTAAATACAATTTTATTGCATAAGTACCGAGACCTATGTGCGTACATGTGCTCTCCCGCTCTTGTACACCAAGTGCATGTGTACGTATCACTAGTATTGATNACGTGCGCATCATCACCGGCGATGACGACCCTACAAACATGCTTAATAATGTGCCTCCGTAAATACAATTTTGTTGCATAAGTACCGAGACCTATGCGAGTACATGTGCTCTCCCGCTCTTGTACGCTCATGTGCATGTGTGCGTATCACTAATATTGACGGCGGCTAACCTAACCTACTCTCATACTACAAGTATGCTATTTAATTTACAAAAATATATAATATTTATTTTATCTTCATCAATTTTCAATTGCACAATAATATCTCATTTTGAGGGAACTTTTTATCTAAAAAAAAAAAAAAACTTAAAATGCTAGTTTCCCATATCATAAATTATTATTATTTTTTAAATTTTAATCTCATAACGGCCACTCTATTTTAAATAATATTTTTTTTCTAGAGTTTAATATAATTAATAAATATTTATATAATTAAAATAAAAAAAAATTATACTCTTTAAAGTAAATCAATTAAACTGAGTTGGTGGAAGTGGCCGGTACGCTATTGGCCCATTTGAGGCAACCAAACCATCTCCCGTGAAACGGACAGCTGATATTAGAAAGAACCCTTTTATCCAACGGCACCCAATATATATATATATATATACATACCATATAATTTTTTGTGTATTTACATATACAACCCACAAAATTTGATTTTTACACTAAAACTCTAAGATGTCATAAATCTTATATTTCACTTTTAAGAAGATATTTTTAGTAGTATTTAAGTGGTTTTTACAGACATAGCGCTCGAAACATCTAAATTTATTTATTTTGATATTCATGTATAAAACACTCTGTAAGTCTCTTTTTATTTTCTTTGTTGATGATTCCATAGAGAACTACAAATCACGATGTAACTTCTTCTCTTTCGCTATCTCTATTGCTTCTACCTCAGTTTGATTTGCACATATCCATCGGATCAACAGTAAAGAAAATGGCTGGAGGGTTAAAGAGTTCTTTTTAAATATCGAAGTTTAAGTATAATATAAGTAAATTTAAAAAATGTAAGTGTTATGTAGGTAAAATCTCGAAGATTGGGCTCGTTTGGGGGCAATTTATAAGTGCGGGGTGTTTTTGAAAACGCTAGGATACTGTTTAAATCTCACGTTTTATCCGTTTATTCGAAAATGCGGTTTTATTTTTACACTAAACGTAAGTCGTGGGCAGTGAATCCTCGGACCACTGTTGTAAATTTGAGAGTGTAAGGGTTGAATATGTAAATAGATAAGAATTGCATGATACTTATGTAAATGTCCCAAAAAAGTCGCAGGATATATTAANTATATATATATATATATATATTATCAAGTTGTATTTTGAAAGGAGTCATGTACAATGAAAGTACATTCATTTTCTATTTTTAACAAAATTTTCTACTGTGATAATCCAATATAAGAATGAATGATAATAATTACTTAAGGAATTTGTCGATAACAATGTGAAAAACCTTGACAGTAGGAAAAGAGGAACAGAGGAAAGCTAAAATAAGAATTGGAGATAAATCACTTTTAATTTCTTCATTACATATTACATAAGCTCATTACCTATATTTATAGAAGTAACACACAAGGGTAAAATGTGCAAAGTGCAAATATAAGTGCTAATGCAAAAACACCGGACAATGCCTTAATGACACAAACATGCAGTGGAGCTCGGGAAGCAGCTAGATAAGCACAGGGAGATTGAGGAGAATGAAATGATGCTTAGATTAGGTATGAGCACTTTTACCTCCCTTTAATTTGAAGATAGGTGAGCCGATATATCAGCTTGTTGTAAGCTTTTGGTGTTGAGTGATCGAAAGGGGTTCGACAAGTTGATATTCTAACATTATGTATTGAATGAAGTTGCATTCAAGTTTTAGGTGATCTCTAATAAAATGATAGTCCACTTCGATGTGTTTGGTGCAGGCAAGAAAAATAGGGTTGTGAGTTAAGACGATTGCCAAGGTGTTGTCACTGTAGATTGTGGTCGTGGGTGGAGAAAAGTTCATGAGTTCATGAAACACACGTCTGAGCCAATTTATCTCAGTTATAGTGGTAGCGAGGGCTCTATATTCTACTTTGATAGATGATTTTGCAACTATAATTTGCTTCTTAACTGACCATGAGATGAGAGTATGTTTGAGAGTATAGTTGTAGATTCTCAGTCCTGGTGGTCACCAACCCAGTCGACATATGCATAAGAATTTAAAATAAAAGGTCCTCATTATATGAATATACCTTGAGTTGGAGTAACTTTAAGTTACATTAGAAACTGTTTTAAGTGTTGATAGTGGATATTGTTGGGATTGTGCTTGTATTGACCGAGAAAGTTAGCAATGAAGGTGATATCTAAGGGAGTGACAATGTGATGTTGCAGTTATCCAATAGTTATCTGTTACATGTGAGGTCAGTACGAGGGGTGGGAATTGCAGTATAATTATGATGTTGAGTGGGAAGGGGTGTGAGAACTGGTTTGGAGTTGAGCATATTAATGATTGTGAGAGTTCAATTAGGTAATTTGTTTGGTAAATGATGTAACCATTAAAAATTGCTGACTCAAAAAGTGGGATATAAGACCCAGTTGTTATAGATTCAATTGATTGCCTAGAGTGTTGATAAGAGAATTAATTGCGAAGGTGGAGTTGCTTGTGATCAAGATATCATTAACATATATGAAAAGGTGGGTGTGAATGGATCCCTCATGATTTATTAGAAGAGAAGGATTAGCTATGTTGAGATGAAAATTATGGGTGTGGCGGTCTTGAATGTAGAACTTATTAGCAGTAAATATAATTTGATAGTTATTATATTTGGTAAGTTTATTAATAGATATTAAATTATGAGATAAGTAGGGAGCACGAAGGAGAGGTTGAAGATGCAACTTACTTTATGGAGTTGGTAAAATCCTTTTCTGGTATGAGAGATTGTAGTAGTCAGTCCATTGCTGATAATGACTTTGTCTTTGCCTTAGTAGGGTATTGGTTGTTGCAAATTCTCTAGGTAGGGAGTTATGTGAGCTGTGGTTCCTGTATCAAGAATTCAGTCCAACGAGGAAGGATGGATGTTGGTGTGAAGAGTTGCAAGAGGAGGTGTTGGGGATGGTTTATACCACAGGTTTGTTCTATGCTAACAATTTGTTACTAAATGACCTTTATGGATGCATATTTGGCATGAGATATCAGATTTATGCTTTGCATTTTGATTGTAGGTGGGTTTTTTCTTGTTATTGGAATATTGTTTGTCGTGATATCATGGATTTGATTGTATGCTTTTGTTCTTGTGTGTGAAAAATCTGTTTATTGAGATATTTTGTTGGCTTCATGAGGCAGATTACATTCTTCACTGTGTAGATAAGCGTATATTGTTTCATCTCTTATTTGATTGGGCTGAGTTCTGATAGTAGTCTTGAAACGTTGACAATTCAAAGACAAGCCATTTAAGATGTAAAGAATGATGTCTTCATTATCAATCAGTATTTTAACAATATTCACATATTGTGTCATGTTCTGGTTGCCCTTGTAAATATGATGTAATTTGTTTTTAAGTTGAATAACTCTTAGAGTAGCTGGTTGACTTAAAAGTTTTTCAAAGGTATTCCAAATTTCAACAGTGCTATTTAGTGAATAATAAAAGATATATGAGTAAATTGTGGATACAATAGCTGCAACAAGATTCTTGTCAATTAATTGCCAAAGAAGATATTCTTGGATTTTCTCTTGCTAGCCACCTTCATCTTAACCATATTTGGAGGGCGTGAAAGATTGAAACTCGTTGGTTGTGAGAAGTTTCTGAATTTGCGTCCTCTATATTGGGTAATTTTCGTAAGAGAGAGGTTGATTTGCTATGGTTGTGATGTGAGCCATCAAAAAATTAACTGAGGTCGAAATGTTTGTTGCTTTAGTCCTGCCAAGGGATGTGGAGGTTGGTTGAGATGTTTTAGAAGAAAAAACCATGATCGTGAGGATCTTTGACGTCAAGGAAACCTTTGCTCTGATACCATGTAAACATTCTTGATAGAAGAAATAGAGAAACAGAAGAAGATTCAAAATAAGAACAAGAGGCAAGTCACTTTTAATTTCTAATTTCTTCCTCATTACATGAGCCCATTACCTGTATTTATAGAAGTAACATACAAGGGTAAAATAGGCAAAGCGTAAATATGAATACAAATACAAAAACACCATATAAAACTCTAATGACACGAGGACTCATTGGAGCTAGAGAAGAAATTGGGCGAGCACAGGGAGACTAAAGAGATCACAATGCGGCTTAAATCAAGTACTAGCACTTTTAAAAAATACTTTGTGACAAAAGTTAAGAGTTTCTTATGCAGCATTTTATATAAATAAGAATTTTCATTAAAAATTTTAACTCATTTTTCGCAAGCACAGGATACGTAAAAACTAACGAAATTAGTAATTAAAAAAGAAAAAAATTGAGCGTTAAACAAAATTACTTACTTTTTTGTGAAAATATTTTTTATTGACATTTTAATATTACATTTCGATATAATTCACTCGTAAATGAAATAAAAATTTGAAGAATAATATACTATTTTACAGGAAAAAATATATTAGAGGTTTGCCAAAGGAAATTGTAAATTTTGAGTGTTAGTGTCCATTGGGCTAAGTCATACGTCTGATAGAGATGCACTCTTGCATATAAAGGAATGTGCTATGTAGCCAGGAGTGTAAACGAGTCGAGTCAAGCTCGAGCCAACCTCGGCTTGAGCTAGAGCTTGATTAATTTTATCAAGCTCGAGCTCAGCTCGAATTAAATTCAATGAGTTCAAGTCAGCTTGTTTATTATAAAAGAGAGAAAATATCATTAATTAAATATATTGTTGTAATAAAATGATAAATTAAATGAACAATTAAGAGAGAAATAATAAGAAATCACTCAATGTAAAATACTAAATATAATAATATTATTATTTTTAATACTTTAAAGATAAAGTCTTCAAATTTAATATATTTTGAGTATATTTTATATTAATATTTTTTAAAACGAGCCAACCCATGAGCGAACGAGTCGAGTAGGGGCTACCTTGAGCTTGCCTTGTTAGCTCATCTAGCTTAGTTCATGAGCAACTTATCAAGCCAAGCTCTAGCTGGCTTGACTCACTTACACCCATATGTATAGTTATACAACGACATATTTGTCCCCTTGCATATGTCTGGTAATGATTCGATTTTGAGTCGGGTAGGCTCAAAACCAACTCGAATAAAAACTGATCCAAAATTTTGGCTCGTTGCTCGACTCATTTATTCTAATCTGATCTCAATCTGAGCCAAAATACAAATCAATTTTCAAGCGATTAGCGATCATCGAGCTAAATTTGTTAAATCTACAACCCTAACTTCAACGGGGTACGATCAGATTTTGATCTGAGTTGGGGTTGGCTTGAAAAAAATTCTATCCAGAACTTTGACTCCTAACTCAGCTCGTTTATTTCAATTCAATCTTGATTCGAGCCAAAATTCGAATCAAATTTCTAGCGATTAATGATTTTCAAGCAAAATTCACAGCCCTACACTTGCATGTACGTATAATTGCATAAGCCCTCTCGCATGCATGTGCCTTTGCACTTCGGCATGCTCGTGAGCACGTGCACATCATCACCGGCGATGACGACCCTACATACATGCTTAATAATGTGCCTCCGTAAATACAGTTTTGTTGCATAAGTACCAAGACCTATGTGAGTAGATGTGCTCTCCCGCTCTTGTACGCTCATGTGCATGCATGCATATCACTAGTATTGACGGCGGCTAACCTAACCTACTGCTATTTAATTTACAAAAAAATATATAATTTTTATTTTATCTATAAAAAAAAACCTTAAAATGCTAGTTTCCCATATCATAAATTATTATTATTATTTAAATTTTAATCTCATAACGGCCACTTTATTTTAAATAATATATATTTTTTTCTAAAGTTTAATATAATTAATAAATATTTATATAATTAAAATAAAAAAAAATTGTACTCTTTAAAGTAAATCAATTAAACTGAGTTGGTGGTAGTGGCCGGTACGCTATTGGCCCATTTGAGACAACCAAACCATCTCCCGTGAAACGGACAGCTGATATTAGAAAGAACCCTTTTATCCAACGGCACCCAAAATAAATAAATAAATAAATAAATAAATATTTATATACATACCATATAATTTTTGTGTATTTACATATACAACCCACAAAATTTGATTTTTATACTTATAACTCTAAGATGTCATAAATCTTATATTTCACTTTTAAAAAAATATTTTTAGTAGTATTAAGTGGTTTTTATATGCATAGCACTCGAAATATCTAAACTTATTTATTTTGATATTTATGTATAAAACACTCTGTAAGTCTCTTTCTATTTTCCTTGTTGACGATTCGATAGAGCACTGGAAATCACGCTGTAACTTCTTCTCTTTCACTGTCTCTATTGCTTCTACCTCAGTTTGATTTGCACATCTCTGTCGGATCAGCAGTAAAGAAGACGACTGGAGGGTTAAAGAGTTCTTTTTATGTAAATATCAAAGTTTAAGTGTAATATAAGTAAATTTCAAAAATTTAAGTATTATGTAGGTAAAACCCTCAAGATTGGGCCTGTTTGGGGCAACTTTTAAGTGCGTGGGTGTTTTTGAAAACGCTGTGGTACTGTTTAAATCGCATGTTTTGCCCGCTTATTCGAAAATGCGGTTTCGTTTTTACACTAAACGCAAGTAGCGGGAAGTCAACCCTCGGAGCATTGTTGTAAATTTGGGAGTGTAAGGGTTAGATATATAAATAGATAGGAATTGTATGGTACTTATGTAAATGTCCCAAAAAAGTCGCAAGATATATTAAATAGTGTAAAAGTATTACTGAATTTATAAAATTCATGGAAGTAATAGATCCGGAACTGGGGGAGGAGAAGGAAAGCTGTGGCGGTAACAGTGGAAGCGAAGTCCGTTTTACTACTCATAGCTCCTTTCCCTTACCTCCCGCCTGCAACTTCTAGGGTTTCTGATTTCTTCTGTGATTCTTGCACATATATTTATTCGGGCATTTTTGGAACCTGGAATATTCTTCTGTAGTACTTTGATTTTAGCTTTGAGCTTCTTTGGTCGCAGTGTAGGGGAATTACTTCTTTTTCCCCTTATTGTTTTGGAGATCTCATTAATTTATTAGTATTGGTTAGGGCTGGGGGAAGTTTTGTTGCGGAGATTGTGGCTAGATTTGTTCGTTTTTAATNGTTAGAGACGGAGGCGGAGGCGGAGGCTAGGGTTCGGGAGTTCGGCGGCGTTGCGTTTCCTCTTCTCCATGGTTGGTGAGATCTTTCCTCTCTGCTTCTCTCGCGATCTCTTGCGTCTTTGCGACCTTGTCTTTAGGTTTTTTGCGATATGCATTTTCCTTTGGGTTCCTCGGATTTTCTCGCGTTTTCTTTCGCAATGCCTCCCTCTCGGTCTTTCGTTGAGGCGGTTTTAGAGGGAGGTGGGGCGATCTCGAGTTCTACCGATTCCTTTCTATTTCCTTAAGGNCGTTGATGCGGTTTTAGAGGGAGGTGGGGCGATCTCGAGTTCTACCGATTCCTTTCTATTTCCTCAAGGTTTCATGATTCTCTCAATATTGGTGGTGATTACTCCTTTATGAAAAAACTAGGGAAANCACTACAAAGATTCATTAGCGCATTTGATTGATATGGTCTTTATGTCTATCCCCAAAGTTTATTGTAATTTTGAGGGTTTTTACATACGTAACGCCCAAAATACTATTATTTACCTATCTCATACCCGAAACTTAAACATTATGAAACACAAACTTTCATTAACGCCTCCTTCAACCATGGTCGGCATAGCCATTGGAGATCGACCCCCATCGTCTGATTGATCGTGCTGCACAACTAAGCCGGTGAATGCCAAGGCAACTTCAAAGCCAAAGCCCAAGTTTATTGTAGCTTGACCAAAGGTGAATCATTGATTAAGTCAAAAGATATGACAGTGGTAAAGCTAAAGAGGAAGCATGATGTGTCAACCAAGCCCGATAAATACGTGTTGGATGCAAAGCCAAAGACGAAGTCTACTGCCAAACTGAAACTAGAGGCTAACCTTGCGAATATGAAAATTGTGGTTGCCAAGCCTAGTGCACATCCTACAAAGGCGGCAAAGGCTTCAAAGAAAGATGCACCGAGAAAGAAGAAATCCGCACGTCTGTGAAGAAGTTTTGGGTAGCAAAGGCATTGGAGAAGGTGAAGCAAAGTTTGCGGCAAAGAAGATGTTGACAAGAAAGAAAGTTGCAAGCTTTATTAACATTTAATTATTAGGATGAGGCATAGCTCGTGTCCGACAAGATATGCATTTTTGGTGATGCGTGTTGGATGGAGTTGTTAATGAAGATGTGTGTTGGATGCACAAAAAATATATGCATTTTTTTTATCTATATTTTATACTCATTTTTGGTGATATTGCGCTTTAAAGAAAGATATTTTTTATGTTTTGTTGCAGGTTGATGATTTTTAGGATTTAAAGTAAAAAGGTGGCAAAAACGATGGAATTTATAGTTAAAATGACGTTTTGGAGAAAAACTTAGCGCCGAAGGCGCCAGTGGGACGCCGACAACACCAACATGAAACAGGAGTCCAGAATAGTGGGGGCGTCGACGACACCATTTGACAGAGAGTACAAAATTAAATTTGGACCACGGGAGCCGATGACACCATCGTGGATGCCGACATCGTCAAGGTCGGTGCTGGGTGAACTTCTAGAAGATTCGATAAATTTGGACTCTTTTTGAAGAGTTATTGGAGGCACCTCTTAGAGAACCGACATTATGCTTTATTTAGAACAAAAATTGCTCAGAAAAAGTAGTAGTTAGAGGGGGCTAGAGTGTAATTGAGTTTACTTGAGTGTTCTACTGTTTAGTGTGGTGATTCTATGTGTGATTTTCTTCTAGGAGTTGTTAAGAGAGGGAGAGAAATGAGAGACTTCTTCTTCCGTACATCTTTAAAGAGGAAATCAAAAGTTCTGTAAAGAGAGAAAGAGTTCAAGAGAGGCTACAAGGGATTGCTTTGAGAAAGAGTTACAGATAAGTGATGTTTGTTTATTATTGTTGTCTAAACTTCCTTTTATTTATGAAATTCGCATTTTGTTGTATCTTTCTCATGAGGTCTGAGTAGTTTTCTTTGTCTTTCTCCATATTTTGAGATATGGTGAAATGAAGAGATAATTTGGATGTGCCATATTTAGAATTTAAAATAAATTCTGATGATTTTTCCACTTTGTTCTTAATTTACTTTTTGATATGACCAATTGAAATGTTAAAATTTGCTGTGAAACATATGATTCGGGAAATGGAGTGTGAGTTCTACAACAAAGTGAGAATCACATTCAATTCTATGAAGGAAATGTTTCGTTCATGAAATTGGGTGTAAATAAATAAGAAAATATATATTAATGGGCGAAGAATTGGAGATTTTAGGGTGACAGACTAAAATCCCTAATTTGGTCTTAGTGTTTAAGAACCAAAGCGAGAGTTAGCCTTCAGGGGACAAGAAGTGGGAGCTCTGGAGTGAGAGTCAGTATCCTCTCAGCCTAACCACAAATTTAGAGACTAAACCTAAGATTAGCCAACGATTCTCTATAACACTTGACTAAGGGTAGAGAATTAAAATTATTCATATTTGACACAATACAAATTCAAACCATTTATCTCTCCCATTTAACCAAAAACTCATTGTAGTGGGGAAGATGTTTTCTCATATTTGATAACTTCATCACAGAAACATAGTTTGGTAGTTATAGTAACTTTACTTTACAGTCTTGCTAGTAGTTGATAATTTAGTTCTGATAGCACCTTAAATATTTAAAATAAGTATAATAGACTTTCTTTATTATTGTGAAATTTCTAATCTAAATTACCATCTAGAATTTAACCTTCTTCGTGGGATCGATATTTTGGGCTTAAAAAGAAAGTCTTGTATTACTTGATAGCGATACGTATAATTGCGTAGAATCCCAACATAAATTGCTTTAATTTCCTATTCATAAATAACGAACCAAACTTTTGGCGTCGCTGCAAAATGGAGTCAACTTTATTAATTTTACACAACTATAATTTTATCCAACCAACGCAACTTCCCGATTTGGATAGATTCTTCCGCTTCGCTTCAATCCAGCATCTGTCCCTATATGACATATGAGTCATACCATAACAAATCTCCACCTTGATGAATATCCAACCACTTAGAAGAAAAGATAACTGGGAGTTACACATGCACCAATGTGGGTTGGGCCACCATGCTTCTCTAGCACTACAAACATTCAACAAGTCCAAGCAATGCAAGAACTTCTTGATAATAATTAGCTTGGTCAACATATCAATTGTATTCTCATCAGTATGGACCTTCTACAACAGTATCTCACCATAAATTATCAATTCTTTGATCTTGTGATATCTGACATTAATGTGCTTGATTCTCGCATGGTACACCTGGTTCTTAGCCAGATAAATAACACTCTGACTGTCACAATGCAACTGAACTCCACCTTGTTCAGCTTAGTTCCTTTACTAGCCCAGCAAGCCATAAGGCTTCTTTTGCAGCTTCAGCTACTGCCATGTAACCAGCTTCAATTGTAGATAATGTCACAATAGACTGAATTATTGATTTCCAACATATAGGCCCTCCACCAAGAGTAAACATATACCCATTTGTAGACCTTCTGCCATCCAAATCACCAGCATAGCCAGAATCAACGTACCCCATAACTGAAGAATCATTCTGCTGACTGCCAAAAATAATTTCATGTCCTACAGTACCCTTTAAATACTTGAAAATCCGCTTGACCGCTTCCCAATGCCGCCTTACAGGTTTAGCTATGTATTTGCAGACTTGGCTAACAACATGAGCGAAATCAGGATGAGTACATACCATTGCATACATCAAGCAACCAACTGCACTAACATATGGAACATTTGCCCTATCTTCGATTTATGTATCTGTCTTAGGACACTATTATGAAGAAAGCTTAAAATGATTTGCTAAAAGAGTGCTGACAGGCTTTGCTTTGCTCATCTCAAACCTTTCCAGTACTTTCTCAACATAGTCTCGTTGAGATAAACATAATCAACTTGAGCCTCTGTCTCGATGAATCTCCATTTCAAGAATCTTCTTCGTAGGACCCAAGTCTTTCATATCAAATTCCTGGCTTAATAAAGCTTTCAAACCACAGACATCATTCATATTCTTTGCAACAATCAGTATATCATCAACATACAGTAACAAAAAAATAATAGAACGATCATCAAGGCTCTTCAAATAAATGCAACAATCATACTCACATCTTGTGTAACCAATCATAATCATATAGGAGTTGAACCGCTTGTACCATTGTCTTGGAGACTGTTTCAACCCATACAACGATTTCTTTAACCTGCAAACCAGATGCTCATGTCCAGGTTAAGTGAACCCTTCTAGCTGCTCCATGTAAATCTGCTCCTCTAGATCACCATGCAAGAAAACAGTTTTAACATACATCTGCTCCAAATGCAAATCCCAAATAGCTACTAATGCAAGCACTGTTCTGATTGAAGTATGTCTGACCACAGAAGAAAAGATTTTATCATAATCTATCCTTTTTTACTGTAAAAATCTCTTTACAACCAGTCGAGCCTTGAACTTTTTCCCTTCTTTTTCTGATACTGCTGGTTTCTTTTTGTAGACTCATTTGCACCCAATAGCTTTCTTTCCCTCTGTAATCTGAACTAGCTCTCATGTGCGATTTTTTTGCAAAGACTCCATCTCCTCAACCATTGCACCCATCTATTTTTCTTTCTCCTGGCTGATGATAGCTCCTTGAAAAGTGGCTGGATCATCGCTGCTGACGAGAAGTGCACATGAGACTAAGTCTTCATAACCCAATCTGCTAGGAGATCTTACATTAGTGCGTCTCTGTTTATCTCTGGCTAGATTATAATTCTGCAGATCATCTGAAATAGAATCACGAGGTGTTGGATTTGAACTTTCACCTCTCTCAGAAGCTACTGGTTGTTGTTCTAAATCCATCTGCACTAGATCTGAACTGGAACTCTTCTTTAACACCTTATCTTGATTCTGCTTTAACATAAACTGCTCATCAAAAATTGCCAACTGTTCCCTGACACTTTGTCTTGATTCTGCTGTAACATAAACTGCTCATCAAAAACTGCATTATCACCATCTTCTTTGCAATCGGATCCCAAAACTTGTATCCTTTCACACCTTTCTTATAGCCTAGAGTGATGAACTTCTTGGATTTTGCACCAAGTTTTGATCTTTCATCTCTAGGTACATGCACATAAACAGGACAACCAAAAATCCGTAAATGATCAAATTTAGTTGGATTACCTGTCTATACCTCTTCTGCGACCTTGCCACCCAATGATGTTTGAGGTGATATATTGATGAGATAACATGCCATATTCACAGCCTCTGCCCAGAAGTTCTTAGAAAGTCCTGCATTCAGTCTCAAACACCTTGCCCTTTCAGTTAAGGACTTGTTCATCATTTATGCCACACCATTCTGCTGTGATGTCTTGCGCACTGAAAAATGTCTTTGAATCCCATGCTCCTCACAGAACTTCTGAAACTGCGAATCTGTGTACTATATGTCATTATTAGACCTCAAATACTTGATCTTTCTGTCAGTTTGATTCTCCACCTCAGCTTTCCATAGCTTGAATTTAGAGATGACTTCGAATTTCTGCTTCAAGAAATACACCCAAACCTCTTAGAGAAATCATCAATAAAGGTAACAAAATACTGAGATCCTCCTAATGACGATTCCCTGATAGGGCCCCATACATCAAAATGCACATAATCAAGAATCCCTTCAGTTTTATATTTTTTTAGTCATAAAACTGACTCTAGTCTGTTTTCCAAGAACACAAAATGTACAAAGATCGAGCTTGCAGCTTTTAAAACCATGCAACAGATTTCTTCTATGCAATTCCGTCATCCCACGTTCACTGAGATGACCCAGACTCATATGTTATAACTTTGTACTATCATCATCTGACTCTATAGAATGAACTCCACCTACAGCTATACTCCTCATCAGTTTGTAGATATTTCCTATAGTTAACTTTCCCTTCATCACCGTCAGCGCACCCTTAACAATTCTGATGGTTTCCTTATCCTCATCAGCCTTAAGAATAAAACCATTTCTGTGTATGATGCCCAAGGAAATCAAATTCTTCTTCAGATCTGGAATATGTCTGACATCACATAACGTTCTAACTATGTCATCATACATCTTAATCTTGACTTCTCCAATACCAGCAATATTGCAGCATCTATCATCACCCAAATAGATTGAGCCAGAATTAGTTGACCTGTATGAAGTAAACTACGCTCTATTAGGTGTTATGTGATAAGAGTACCCCGAATCAAGAATCCATGCATCCGTGAACTGAGTTGATGAAACTAAAAGAATATCACCATCACTGCAATTTGAATTGTCACTCTACACCACATTTACAAACTTCAATGATGTATCACCTTTTTCCTCAGTCTGCTTCTTAAGCTTTGGACAATCTCTCTTCATATGACCTGACTCCTTGCACTTGTAGCAATGAATTTCCTTTCTTCCTGTGGATTTTGAGATGGAATTTTGCCTTCCACAACCCCTATTCTCTTTCTTCCTTCCAAATTCCTGCTTACCCATAACATATAAACTGTTGTCATGAGAGCTTTCCACTGCATTCTGCTTCTGCTGGTTGTGAGCCAACAATGTTGCAGTAATCTCATCAACTTTGATAGTCTCTTTCCCATATGTCAGAGTAGGCACCATGTGTTAATAGTAAGAGGACAACAAACATAACAAAATCATCACTCGATCTTCATCCTCAATACTCACATCAAGCCGTGATAAATTGGTGATTATTTGATTGAAGCCATTCACGTGCTGCGCCAGATCAGAACCTTCTTGCATCTTCAACCCATACAAATTTTGCTTCAAATACAACTCATTCATCAGAGTTTTAGCCATAAACTGAGTTTCTAATTTCTTTCAAACTTCTCCTGGAGATTTTAGATTCATCACGTGACATATAACTTCATCTGTCAGGCATAGGCGTATAGTTGTCGCCGCTCGCTGTTGTAATTCTTCCCAATCTTTATCCTTCATGACATCTGATTTCGTTGCTCGCAAAACTTTCAAGATTCCCTGTTGCGCCAACAGATCTTTCACCATCATTTGCCACAATTCGAAGTTATCAATTCCATCGAACTTCATCACCTCGAATTTTGCACTAGAAAATGTCATCTGAAAATTAATCCTGTAACAAAAAACTTCTACAAATTCCTCTGCAAATCCTGCTCAGAATTTTTTCAAAAAGAAAAAAAGAAGGATTGAAAAAGTCTCTTAATTAAGTTGCCTTAACTAAATTTTTCAGGAAAAGCAAAAAAAATAAAATTTTGAAAAGAAAAAAAATTTGAAATATTTCCTTCAAAATCTTTCCTTTATTACCTGCTTCTTGGAATAGAAATTTGAAAAATCTTCCAAATTTCCTTCTCCGCAGTTTTCTCGGCTCGCTCCAGCGAAGGAATGAAATTTGAATCTCCTCCCAAGATAATCGGGACCTTCCTATTGTGCTTCTTGTCTCCGAAGGAATGTTTGGTCTTCATAGCGTAAAGCTTCCAATTTCGACTGCCCCGATCGCGTGCGAATCGCGAACAGAAGCCGCGTCCGCCCAAGCCACGAACCAAAGTCTCCCGCGAGCGAACAGGAAGTTTCTCTGTCAAACAGGAGTCTCCCGCGAACCGTCAGCTTCCGCTCTGAACTCGTCCCAGTAGCCTTCCACACAAACGAAAGAACACACCTTGCCCGATTCACAGATCTTCGCGCTAACAGTAATATGAAACCTGTTGCGAGAACTCCTCCAGCAGCCTGCTCTTCCTCCGCCGCCGAACTCCTCTGAACTAGCCATTGAAATTTTTCGTTTCTGCCCTTAAACATGGCTCTGATACCACTTGTTGAGAAATTAGGGCGAAGAAAAACATGAATCGACACAAATCCAGAAGAACACAAAGATTTAACGAGGTTCGACAAAGATGTCTATGTCCTCGGGAGCAGAGCGGCGAGTTCTTTCACAATTCAGAAAATAGAATATCGAAATCAAGGATACCTCGTGGGGTTACTAACATGCCTATTTATAACCCCAGGAGTAAACCCTAAATACAATACAAAATTACAAGATTACTCCTATACNAGCTCTGGAGTGAGAGTCAGTATCCTCTCAGCCTAACCACAGATTTAGAGACTAAACCTGAGATTAGCCAATGATTCTCTAAACACTTGACTAAAAGTAGAGAATTAAAATTGCTCCTATTTGGCACAATACAAATTCAAACAATTTATCTTTCTCATTTAACCAAAAACTCATTGTAGTGGGAAAGATGCTTTCTCATATTTGATAACTTCATCACAGAAACATAGTTTGGTAGTTATAGTTTAACTTTACTTTACAGTCTTGCTAGTAGTTGATAATTTAATTCTGATAGCACCTTAAATATTCAAAATTTGTATAGTAGATTATCTTTATTACCGTGAATTTCCTAATTTAGATTACCATATTGAATTTAAATCTTCCTCGTGGGATCGTTATTTGGGGTTTGAACAGAAAGTCTTGTATTACTTCATAACGGTATGTATACTTGCGTAGAATCCCAACATAAATTGCTTTAATTTCTTATTCATAAATAACGAACCAAATTTTTGGCGTCACTGCAAAGCGGAGTAAACCTTTTTAATTTTACGCATCTATAATTTTCGGTACCACTATACTTGATATTGAAGAAATGGATAAGAAACAAATGACTAAAATAAGGAAAAATCATCCCTAACATAAGAAGATAACTTTTCTGAAAGTTAGGTTGCCATGCTTGTACCACATTAAAAAGAATTCCACATTCAATTGGCCCTCACAATAATGAATTGAAAATTAAGAATTTTATTCAAACAAAAAAATTTTAATTATATGTTTTATAACGCTATTTATAGATTCCTCATAGCCTAAATTGGTTAATAAGATTAACTTATGATCAGCTTTTAATTAGATTTAACTTGATCTAATTATAGTTGTAAATTCACCAAAAATTTCTCAAGGATATAACCTTATCCCTGAAATATCCAAGGTAATGTATTCCACAGTCTCATGCCAAATTTTAATTCATTGGTAGTGAGCCTCACTCTCGCACTGCTTGAAAATCACGCATGCTAATAACGTGGATGCTTACTACCCAAACAACAAATTAATGTAATTGCTCTCTTACGTCAGATTGAATAATCCTTATATTCATTTGTGGAGATTTACCTAAACTAAACACACATTGAAATCATGCCCAACTGAAAGAACTAAAAAAAATTAGGAAATGAAGTCCATCTCAAACAATATATAACCTTCTCAACCATCACTAACTTGTCCTCAAATTAAAAAAAAAAAAAAGTGGAACAATTAATTGATGAATAAAAGAACATAAATTGCAAAGTAAGGTATGCTTAATACAAAGACTTATATAAGAATAAATGCTAAGATTATATAAAATTAGTCCGACTTAAACAATTTTGGCTATAGAAAATTCAATATTTTAAACTCATAAAGTAAATATGGTGATAAATTGCAGCCTTCTGCAGAGTAAGCCAAGAATCGTTACTGCTGGGCCTATCTTACCAATAAATTATAGATCTTCGAAATTCGTTTTTATAGTGGGCTTAATCAACTTATCTTCATTTGCTTCACAAATGAGCAATTTCAAAGTGTTGGTAAAAAAATTTGATGCTGTCACATGAAAGAGGTCAAAAGTAGAACACAAAGATTTGTTACTAACATTAAGAAATAAGGTTAAATCAGGGATTAAAAATTAAATTAATGCTAAAAACTTCAGCTTATAGGCATTGTTTCAATTTCTTATGCAATTTTAAATTGCTCCTCATCACTCTTTTTAAAAGTTCTAAATTAAGTTTTATTGTTTTTGAATTTGAACTCAGCTGATGTTAGGGCCTAACTCTACGTAAATTGTCTTATCAAAGTGGTTGCATTGTCTGAGAATAACAAAAATCGATTATTTGCTTATTTCTTTCAAAGGAATTTCATTTCAACGATATTTTTAAAAATGGAGCCATTTTGATATTATTAAACAAAAAATAATTAAAACGTGAATATCTTATTTTTCTAGTTCACTAAGCTATATAACAGAGTTAATTTGTATGTATAGATATCTACCTATATACAAACTGTCATCCTGTAAATTCCTGAGTTTGAGTAATATTTTTTCTTCTTCTTGGCTTTTGGAAACTTCAATTCATCTTCCAATTCTTGTCCCATCTGATCAATTAATTGATCATCAATGGAGAACTCACCCTGGTTGGTATGTTGATCCGTAAGTTGCTGAGCAGTTTCAGCTTGTTGCACCCCTTGATCTTGGCACGCCTCGAGTACTTGAGTACCTTCTTCTCCAGCAATAAGTGGTTTCAGCTGGAAACCTAAATAATAGTTTGTTACTGGATTCCCACTCTAGAACCAAAGGGAGAGGAAAACCCACCCACCATGATAAACCTCCTCTGTAGGAATGTAAGGAGAATTGCACATCCCAACTCCCTTAATAGACTCCATCTTAAACGGATGTGCAGATTATGGAAGGGAACCATCTGGTTTTATTTGATTGATCATTTTGTTCATTTACATTTCAACATAGATGAAAAGACTGAGAATGCTCCATTTGTGCATGTCGGGTGTTCTAAAATTGATCAAAAGGATCTTTGGATGAAGTGACATCATATCAGCCAATCAATGTCAATCCGCATTTTGGTGGTGTTATCGACGGTTGTATTCCACGCTATAGAGGTGGTATTTGAGGTCAGCTGTTGGGGTTAATTTTTTTGTATTTTTTTGGGTGTATAGAATCTTACCACGGGAGTTACTCTAGGTGTTATTCATCATGTTATAGATGTGAATTTTGCTGTCAGGCGATTGGTTTTTTTCTTTCGGTGTATCAGGACCAAAGCGTGAGTTTTATTATAAGTGTTATTATCGTAATATCCGGAACAACTGTGGTAGATTCACAATGTTCTTGGGACTTTATGCGGTAGTATTGGTGGTATTTTTAAGATCTTACTCTAAGTAGTATTTTTGTTGTTTCAGGTGCTCCCACACGGGGTTTATGGGCCTAACAACAGGTTTTATTGTTGAGTAATCTTGGTTTTATGGTGGTAATATTGAGGCCGCCTTTCACGGTTGTATTGGATTAACAACGGGCGATATCAGTACAGTTTTGGTTGTATCAGCTCCCACGCAGGTGTTATTCAGGTGGTTCATATGCAAAAAATGGTCACTCGTCCAATCCAATCACGGAGCCATCTCCCCTTCTGACCTCCAAGCATTTACTATTTTATTTTTTCGAAGACTTTCTAGTTTTATTTTGGGTATACTTGTACATTTTTTAGTACATTTTTGAGTTAGTTTTATACCCTATGAGTGGGTTCCTTGCACCCACTCACAAAAAGCCATGTATAATCCTTTAACATCTATGAATTAGCCTTTGGGCTTCAATATATATATGTATGTATGTATGTATGTATGTATGAATAGATATATATAGAACACACATTCACACACACTTATAATATTTCTTCTACCAATAAAATATATATCCCCATGATTGAAAAGTTATTAGATCTAAAATAAAAATATTTCTAAGATTAATATATTAAAAGTAAAAAATCTCTACTTTACTCAAATCTTACTCTATTCTAAATGAAACACAAAGACATGATTGTTCAAACCTATAATGATCAATTTTTTATTGCTTGATAGTTTTTGTTGGCATGAAAGAAAAAATGTCAAACTTAAATAAAAGTTGCAAAAAATAAGAAATTACTTACACAAAAATTGAGCACACCAAGCAGAAAATTTGAGATATGTTTGTAAACAAATTTTAATCATTTCATCTTCTTTTGCAGACACAAATGATGTTAAAATCTCTTTATACTGCTTTATTCCTTGCTTTCCCGGTCCATATTATATTAGGACGAAAGAAGTTTTATGAATACTAACTTTTCTTAATTCAATTTATGAAAATTCAACACCAATGCAATTTAGAAGTCCACTCCCACAAGCCCAAGATCAAGCCTAATTTCTTCAAGCTTGTTCGTTAATAGTGTTTCTAAATACTTTCTAAAAAGGTAGAGTTTCCTGAAGTTTCTTAAAGAGTTTCTTGAAGCTTCTTAGTACTATTATAAATATACGTACTCCCGTGAACGTTAAGTGTGAAATAAAAGATTTAGAAGAATAATAGAAAAGGTTCTCGAAAGTGCCCTATATTTTTGCAATCTTATAGTATTGTTAGTGCTATGAGAAAATGAGTGTTTCTAGATATCTAGTATCGTATTCTCTTTCTTAGTTTTTGTAGTGTGATATGTATTTCCTGGCATAAAATGAGACACAAAGAAAATAAGAAAACACAGATCGTTTACGTGGTTCGATCCAACTGGCTCTACGTCAACGGGAGGGAATCAATCAAATAGTTCACTAAGGCAAAAGGAATGGAGAATACATAGCTTATACATAGAGATGAGCCCTCATCTTTCTTCTATGACCTACCTCTCAAGCGACACCTTGATATAAAGCCTCAAGATGCTCTCCTCCTCTTTAGCTCTCTAGCTATTCTTTCCTCTTTTATGGTAGCTTAAGATCTCTTCCCTTGCTCCTCCTTCGTGATAGCTTAATATCTCTTCCCTTGCACTCCTAAGCCTCACACCCTCTTTATTTATAGAAGCAAAAGAGTGGTAGGTGGGAGGTAGGTGAGCGGTAGGTGAGCGGTAGGTGAGATGTGGTAGGTGAGTGGTACCACATTACAAAAGTGTCATTTTACCTTAGTTCAATAATTGACGTTCAAAATAACAATTCTACACCTTGACCCTCAATTGAGAAGCTTCGAAGTAAAGATTCCCTCCACTTGGCCCCTTAGGGGGCTCTCAGCCCGTGCTTGAGTTTGCTAAGTCCAAACAGTACATGGACTTAGCAATCATAGTTCTTCAGATATAAGAGTACAGCCACTTTTTCCTGACTCCTTGCATGCTGACACGAGGGCCTTTAGTTACTCTGATGCAGCCATTCTCTGTCTTGAACGAGCATCCGCTTGACTCTAGTGTACCTAAAGAAATCAAATTTATTTTGAGCTCTGGTTTGTACCTCACATTTTTCAGTACTCGTTCAACTCCATCAAACATCTTATCCTGATTGATCCACTTCCAACAACCCTATAACTTTATTGTGACTCAATAGAACGGACCCGTCATTTTCCTGTTGTAGTGTCTCGAAACAGTCTTTGTGAGGACACATGTGGAAAGAACACCCTGAGTCAAGGATTCACTCCTTACTAGATTCAGATTTTGTGATCACCAGGACCTCAGCAGAATAGTAGTCATCAGAGGCTACGCTTGCTTCTCCTTATTCTTCTGGCTCTTCTTGGTACTTATTCTTCCTTTTTGGGCAGTTCCTCTTGAAATGATCGTCCTTGTGACAATGATAGCACTTGAAAGATCCCCTTGATGATTGATTCCCGCCATCCTTGCTTAACCTTGATTTGTATTGACCATATCTTGAATCTTTCCTGTTCGATCTTCCTCTGACAATAAGACTGTCTCCGCTGACTTCATTGTCCCTGTCATGCTTCCTCTGAAGTTCTTTGGCTCTAATCAGAGATTAAACCTTCTCCAGAGTAATAGTCTGCACCCTTCCATAGAGCATCACATCCTTGAAATGTTTGTAGCTCTTAGGAATAGAGTTTAACAACAAAAGTGCCTTGTCCTCGTCATCCATCTTGATGTCGATGTTCTCGAGGTCGTCGATGATCTTGTTGAATTCGTTGATCTGCTCTGAGACAGATTTGTCTTTATGCATTTTGAAGGAGTAAAGGCACTGCTTCAGAAAAGCCTATTAGCCAAAGACTTTGTCAGGTAGAGTACCTCGAGTTTAGCCCAAAGTGCTTGAGCCGTTGTCTCCCTCGACACCTCCCTCAGAACTTTGTTTCCCAAGCTCAAGATTATCAAACTATGAGCCTTGTCAAGTATGTCGATCTTCTTTTTCTCGGTCATGTCGGCCGGCAATGCTGCCGACCCTTGCAAGGCTTCTGCAACACCCTGCTGAACCAATAGAGCTCTCTTCTTTACTCTAATAGGCCGAAGTCGTTCTTCCCGTTGAATTTCTCAATGTCAAATTTAACTGAACTCATTATCGTGGCTAAGATTTCTTCCAATGAATTCTACCTGCTGCCCTTCCAAGAACTAGGCTTCTCCCCGTGAACTCCGCTGTCTTCGCCAACCAAACAGAGATCCCTTCTGGCAGAAATCACACCAGTTCACCGGAGAAAACTTCCTGTTTTGTGCTCGCGCTTCCTTCCCGTAGGCACCCCTCTGCGTCTAGTGGAACAAATCAGGAATTCTTCCTCTGCCTCTCTAGAGCCGTCATGCCTCGCCAAACTGCTCAGTTCCTCCTGCTTCGCGAACTCCCGAACAAGGAACTTCCCGAACCCTTCTCTGCGCGATCTCCACCTCTTCGCTCTGGTCGAGCTGCTCGCAAGTCCGAACTCCTGCTCCGAAATCCTCTGCTAGCAGCCCTATAGCAAATTTTCGGCCCTCGCTCGCGAACTGTTCCTCCTCCGTCTCGCGGAACTGCACAATCTGCGGTGCGAATCCCGTCGATCAAAACTTCCACTGCTCACCGAATCTGTCACGATTCGGCTGCCTGCGACGCGATCCGCTTGCTCCTCTGTTCGTGAATGCCAAACTCGTCTTCTTCGTCGCTCGCCGCGAACACTTTTACGCGGACACCTCTAGCCAAGAAGTATAGATCATCCCACAGACTGCTCCAATTGTTGTGTGATATGTACTTCCTCGCATATAAGTATGGATCTTCCCACAGACGGCGCCAATTGTTGTGCGATATGTACTTCCTGGCATAAAATTGAGACGCCCACAGACGGCGCCAATTGTTGTGAGATATGTACTTCCTGGCATATAAATGAGACGAAAAAAAATACAAATCAAACCAGATCGTTTACGTGGTTCGATCCAACTGGATCTACGTCCATGGGAGGGAATCAATCAAATACTTCACTAAGGCAAAAGGAATGGAGAATACATAGCTTATATATTGAGATGAGCCCTCATCTTCATTATATGACCTCCCTCTCAAGCGACACCTTGATACAAGGCCTCAAGATACTCTCCTCCTCTCTAGCTCTCTAGCTATTCTCTCATCTTTTGTGATAGCTTAAGATCTCTTCCCTTGCTCCTCCTTCGTGATAACTTAAGATCTCTTCCCTTGCTCTCATAAGCCTCACGCCCTCTCTATTTATAAAAGCAAAAGAGTGGTAGGTGGGAGGTAGGTGAGCGGTAGGTGAGATGTGGTAGGTGAGTGGTACCACATTACAAAAGTGTCCTTGTACCTTAGTTCAATAATTGAGGGTCAAAATAACAGTTTTAGTAGAAATTTTGTTGCCTCCAATAATTT
>JXCR01136613.1:51806-69855 GCA_002079205.1 Phalaenopsis hybrid cultivar | reverse complement strand
CTAGAAAATCATTCTTTGATTCTCCTCTTCTTTTCTTTATTAATGTAAAAGATGTGTAAATCGGTTGATATAAAAAGGTGCAACTTTTCATTTATTTTTCTGATTAATTGTAGTGATCCAATCATTCCAACTAAATTGAATTATTGGAAACTCTGATTTTGGTACATCATTGATGTGTGTTTGTTTTTCAGCTAGAAGAATATTGCAGGGCAAACATATTTTTAAATTCTATGTCCAAGTGAAAATATTACGACAGAACCGCATATAATGTTTTGCCAAGATTTCATCACAAATCCTGAAAGCAAAACTAGATGTGAACGACACATTTAACTCGCTACTGAATTAAATTGCATCGAACAACCAAATTGCTTCAGAGTTCAAAGGTAAGTGGTTGGCCTTTCAGCTGCTATGGAGTTACATAGGACAAATGAATAAAAGATGAGAAAGACAAAAGATCCAAAACATACAAGTTAAAGTTAAAAAATTTTAGTTATTTACCCTGTTTACAAATTGGGGATCACTAAGCATTTATACTCAATAAATCATAGTGCTACAAAAATTTTCTTAAAAAGAAAGAAACATGGTGAGACAGAGAATGAGAGAATGAGAGAGAGAGAGAGAGAGGGGTAGGTTAGTAGGTATGTAGGTGAGGGTTTCATGTGGAATGGGAGTGTGGGCCTGTGGGGGGAGAGGTAGAAGTGGGGTTTCGGGCAAGAAGAATGGGGAAGATAAGTTTAGGGATATATTAATTTTAGTTAATTTGATTTATTAAAATTAACTAATTAATATATTATGATAAATAATTATTTTATAGTAAATTAGAAAAAATTAAATTTTAAGTTAAAATTTAATTGTTTAATGAAATTCTAAATAGTTGTTAATTAATAAATTATTAATTGATAAATGTTAAATTATTGCATTAATAATAGCTAGTTAACCAAAATTTTTATTAATGACCAATTAGTTTAATGAATAGTTAAGTATTATTTAAGATAACTAGAATTAATTTTTTGCAAAAGTTACCAAATAGATTACATAATTTAACTGGATTTATTAAATCCAATCCCAAACATTTTTTCTTGTGAATTAAGTGTTTCTCATGATTTATTAAATCTAAATTTATAGGCTTTCGTAATTCCTAAAAAGTTAAATCCCATAAGTTTCCATTTAGCCCCTAATTATGAATGAAAGCCTTTAATATAAATTTGTAAGAAGAGTTAATCAGATCGTTGAGCTAATGTGACTGTTTGACATAAGTAAATTGAGCAAGCAATTCAGTTTAAGTGACATATAAAGCAATTCACCTATGTTATCGATTAGTGGAGTGAAAAAAATATTTAGCAAATATAGTTTATAAATTACAGAGCCTATTNGATATAGGAATATTCTTACTGGGAAGCACACTTCTCTTCTTTTCTTTCATGGAAACTGAAGGGAGAATCCAATGACAAGTGCTAATAATGTCATTAGTAGAAGCGTTATTTGGTTGTTTGAAGAATTTTGAAGTTCAGGAAAATAAAAAATAAAAAATTGCCATACTGTGAAGCCAAGGGTTTCAAAATTGTGAAAGCATATACGATCTCTATCCGCAGCAAGTGCATCAATTATGAATTAAAGTAGCATAAAACTGTAGAGTTTTCTGGAGGAGAAACCAATTTGCTAGTAGGAGCCCTAATAGATACAAAGGAGTGAAAAAAAATATTTAGCAAATATAGTTTATAAATTACAGAGCCTATTAATCATCCGTGTCTTATGATCACAGATTTTAAAAAATAAAACAAATATTTGCTAATGGTGGACTTAGTGAACCTAATCTACCAGAAACTAATAAAACATCTTCCTTTTCAATCTCTCCAGGGTAATGGGAGAACCGTTAATCTCAAACAAAGATGAGAGTGCAGTTTTAAGATAAGGATCCGCATATTTGTAGAAGCAAAGTTTGAATTTAACTATGCNATGATCACAGATTTTAAAAAATAAAACAAATATTTGCTAATGGTGGACTTAGTGAACCTAATCTACCAGAAATTAATAAAACATCTTCCTTTTTAATCTCTCCAGGGTAATGGGAGAACAATTAAACTCAAACAAAGATGAGAGTGCAGTTTTAAGATAAGGATCCACATATTTGTAGGAGCAAAGTTTGAATTTAACTATGTTTTTTTCTACTTGGTCAGGTATTCTGCAAAGTCATTTGATAAAAGCTATCAAATTTGGTGACTTCATGAGTTCTGTAAAAGTAAAAATTAATATAAGTAAAAATGAAGTAAAAAAATGATGTGATACATTTTTTTTTTTGTTTTTCATATTGTTCAAAGAAATGCTTTTGTACCATCTGATCCACATTCGTGTTAGATTTATGAAGCTGTCGACAAACCACTCAATCCACAGGCATCAGAGACCGTAGGTAAGCCTCGTGTGGCTTCGTGATGGGATCCTAGTCCAATGGAGCCAAACTCATAGGCAAGTTACATCCTAACAAGACTAAACCAATCTAATTCAATGGAGCTNGAGTTCTGTAAAAGTAAAAATTAATATAAGTAAAAATGAAGTAAAAAAATGATGTGATACATTTTTTTTTTTTGTTTTTCATATTCTTCAAAGAAATGCTTTTGTACCGTCTGATCCACATTCGTGTTAGATTTATGAAGCTGTCGGCAAACCACTCAATCCAAAGGCATTAGAGACCGTAGGTAAGCCTCGTGTGGCTGCGTGATGGGATCCTAGTCCAATGGAGCCCAACTCATAGGCAAGTTACATCCTAACAAGACTAAACCGATCTAATTCAATGGAGCCAAACCCTTAGACAAGTTACCTCCTAACAAGTCTAAATCGACAACTATGAACCCAGTGGCCTCCTATTGGGCAAAGGTTAAATTCGATAACTATTAACCCCGTGGCCTCCTTCACTTAACACTTTCTGAACAAGCCTTCCTGAAGTTTGGAGGTGGGAATATCAGAATGCTATTGAGTGATGTTCTCCAAGTTCTTTATAGTAGTAGGACACGAAGAATAGAAATGAATGCAGAAATGAGAAAGATGAAGGGAGAGAATTTGTGGCACACTATCAACAAATTTATAAAGAGGTAATGACCCAAAGTTCAAGGGAGTGATTCACGTTATATATAACATTAAATAAGTGTACATTATATGATCAATATTTCAATAATTATTTTCTTATTATTTTTTTTTTAACTTACCTTTACAGAGGATAAGATAATCGTAGAACTAAATATGTATGTCAAAAAGTGATCACATTGGTCCATTGAAGTATCAAGAGACCTTTTAAGACTTTCAGCCCAATCCTTCAAACCAAGGTCGACAAACTACCGAGTACAAACTATCAAGGACAAGTTATCAAATTAGAGCTTTCATGTATGAGATATCAAAGATGAGTAGGAGAATACATATCATCTAGTGAATGCTACCTTCTGGGTCTAGTCAAAGGAAGGCCTGTTCAATCTTGTCGCCCTAGGTCACTTTTCCATCTCAGATCAACCCTATTGGAGGAAAGCGAACTTGCTCTGAATTTGAACTGACATTTGGGCTAACTCTTAGAAGGAGGCCAAATAGACTGATTGACATGTGACCCAACGAGGTGCAGAAGGAACTAAAAGAGAAATGGTGGTGCTGTACGTTAGAGAATTACGTACCAAAGATAACATTAAATAAATGCCTATATCATAGAAGATAAAGGAAACAATCATAAATCCGGTATGTTCTAAATAAATCTTCATTATTACTTTTACATAATCCTAGAGAGATAATTAGAGAAAACTTTCATATATAAAGGGTGAGAACGAATGTAATAAACAGAATCATTACTTTTACATAATCCTAGAGAGATACTTAGCACATTCCCCCATACAATCCCTTCTTTTCAGCCTCTTTCTCATTTTTATGGCTCTTCACTTAAGGTGTGAATCCAAGAACAGCTTAGATATATATATATATATATATATATATATATGACAAATTTATGATCAGAGGATGATAGAACCTGCTTGGAGACCTCTGCGCAATGTGAAAATCTATCAAATTTATGATGTAAATGGGTACAGATTTCATACGAGATTGTGGTCCACAGGGAAAAATACTTGTAATCCTGGCATTTCTGTTAAAGTAAACAGTAAATCTGATGATGAGATAGACTATTATGAGATTCTCGAATAAGTTGTTGAACTACCTTATCCCGACTCTATTGTAGGAGGTGTATTTCTATTCAATTTTGTTTGGTTCGATCCTATTCCTAATCGTAGAACAAGGGTAAACCAACCATATAATATCATAGAAATGAAAGTCAGTAGAAAGTATGCTAAATTTGATTCTTTCATTTTAACTCGACAGGCGAGTCAGGTTTACTATCTTTGATATCTCCATAGAGCAAGAGAAAACGTTGCCTGAGCCATTGAAGAATAGGAAAATCTTTATAACTAGCATATTCTACAAGATTGTGGAGAAATCGTAGGATGAAAAAAGCTTTGTAGCTAGTCTGTCTTACAACCGGTGGAGAACTTCTCCAACGAGAAATCAAAGGATGAAGTTCTCTGTGCTCCTCACCAAAAGCCGAAGGCGACTATACTGTACATTCAAGTGCTAAAATTCTAGATTCCTATGCTAGATCGTTAAATGAGTGTGGATCGCTTTTGACTGTGATCATTTGTATTGTATGATAAATTGAGTCAGGACATGTGTCTTGCTTTGAGCATGTTGTACTTGCACCTTGCCTCGACCGACCCTGTCGATAGATCAATTGGGTAGACCAACAGCCCCTACCCGGTCGACCGATCACTTGTGTCCGACCGATCACGCCATCCCTATTGAACGACCACTTTGATCCTACCAGCTGCCTTAGCTCGTTCAATTGATCACTTTGGTCCGACCACCCCTCCCGACCCGGTTGACCAATCACTCGCATAGCGTATGTTTCGCATTTGCATTGGTATTTTTTGCATGATGTTTTGTATAATCTTTATCACATGCTTGAGTTACATTTTGAGTGTTCATTATTGCACTCACTCTGAATATATGATTCTCTCCAGTGAGAATCAACTCATTTCTCCAGGCTGCTGCCTTCATGACACACCCACCTTTTTGGGTCACTGCCTCTATGACACACGCCTTTCCTCATGCTGCTACCTCCACGACACACTCACCCTTTCGGGTCACTACCTCCAAGACACACCCATTCTTTAAGCTGCTACTTCTACGATATGCCCACCCTTTCGATTCACTGCCTCTATGGCACACCCATTACTGTTGTCTTCTTGGCATGCCCACACTTTAGACTCACTACCTCCAATACACACTCATTCCTTCAGATGCTCCCTCCACGACACGACCACCTCTTCAGACCATTACCTCTACGACACACTCACCCTTTCGAGTTGCTATCTCCATGACATACTCATTCCTTTGGGTCACTACCTCCACGACACACCCACTTTTTCGATCATTACCTCCACGAAAAACCCCTTTTTTGGGGTCATTGCCTTAGCAACATGCCCATCTTTCAGAGTCTCTGCCTTCAGAACATACCCATTCTTCGGGCCACTGCCTCCACAATATGCCCACCCTTTTGGGTTGATGCTTTTGTGGTATACTCATTCCTTTGGGCATCTGCCTCCACGACACGTCCACCCTTCTAGGTCACGGCCCCCATGGAACAACCACTCATGTGGGTTGTTACCTCCACGAAACACCCACTTTTGAGTCACCGCCTCCACGAAACACTTCTCCCCACTTCTATCACATGACTTTTTGCATCTAAATTTGAATGTGTGCATGAAAAGAGAGCCAAACTTGGTAGGCAAGTGACCATTTTTAACGAGCATTGCTTGCTAGGTCGACCCCGATGAGCAATGCGAGTTAAGTCATCAGTATTGACACAAGTATAATTGTACAAAGGATCTCAGGAATCTTACTCATGTCACCTTGCATGTTACATGTCTGAATTTAATGCCTTATTTTAAAACTAAAAAAGCATATATTTTGCTATTTATTATATCTGCTATAATTTAAAATTATACATGCAGCAAACTAGACCATATGTAAGGACAAATCTTTTCAAAATCTATTTTGGGTGACACTTTTTAGGTTCTTTGGTTCTTGAGGATGGGGCCGGTGCGGCGACCTCATCAAAGTCTTACGTATTTGGAGACTTGGATGTTGGTTAGGACACTTCTTGGTAGATTGTGTGCTAGGATAGGATTTAGGATACTAGAAAGTCTTTTCGATGTCTATGGCCATTATTTTTGGTTGATTTTCTTGTGCTAGGCAAGCTTCACTTTTCTGCTTTTTGGTGTGCTTGCATGTTTGATATGCATAGTAGTATATTAGAGTGTTCTTCTATAGGGTGTTGTGCCTATGTATATGCACACACATGTATTATTAAGGGGGAGCACATAATAATTTCTAATAATTTTTTGCTTGTTGGTGTCATTTAGCTCCCCTGATGAAAAGGCACGGCTCATTATGCGATGCATATTTGTTGGCTTTCCCGCTAACATTGCTTTCATGCAGGTCGATTCCTTAATTTCTCTTTTGAATGTATTTAATAAAGTCCATAGGCAGGGTATATTTCAAAAATAAGGTACGGGCAAGGGTTTCAAGGCAGACTACACATCAAACTACGTGAGGGGGACTAGGAGCAGCAGCTCGTGTCTCATATCTTAAGTCTGAATTCTATTTATTCATATATAACTAGACCGGAAATATATATGTTGAGTCCAGCCGCCTTTCTTGATTTTCTTGGGTTATGTCACTGACCCAACGACAATGGCATCTTTTATATATTTTGGAGTGTTTTTACTTTTTATTGTGTGTTTGCATGCTTGGATTTGTTTCCTTGTTTCTTTCTGGTATATTTTGGATGTCACAAAAAATTATAATTTAGGCTCATTAAGAATATGAAATTATAAATTTTCTATATAAAATTTCTAATAAAAGATTCAACACTAATTAAAATTTATGATTAAAAGATTCAAGATTTTAAACCTATCTTTTAATTTACTGCATGGCCTTCGGGCTGGATTTTAAATTTGTTGCATGCATGGACATATCCCAAGTCATATTAATAGGGTCTCCAAATTAGAAATTGAATAAATAACAACATCATATTGCATGTCCTAAGGAGAAGTTTCGTGCTTCTCCAACCCGATTGACCCAACATACATTTATAATTAGGTGTCTATCTAGTGCACTTAGGGTGTTAGTGGCTTGCCCGACCAAAACAAGGTGTATGTCCTTTGTTGGAAGTGTTATTATCTGTAGTTGAATCTACTTTTCACTCCTTTCTAGCACCACCCTCGCCACTTCAGCGGGTTTAAGTTACATCTCTTGAAGCTCCACCTAATAGTCATATGATATAGTTTCGTTCCTTTAACCTTAGAACTACCAAGATTCTCGCAGATGACACAATTTACAGATTACTGACCGAGGATCTCTGAACATGTTGGGTTGACTTCCTTTACAGTCAGGTATACTTAGGGTCCTAGTAGCTTGGGAAGACGGGCCTGTGGTACCCTAACTTAGCTTCCTTTATCTTTTAGGGATTACTCCTCCCTTCCTTGACTACCACTGTTGAGCCCTGTTGCTCCCCTTAACTTCATTGATATCATCTTGATGGCCCGATTGCTGATGAGCTGCCGCTAATTTGGGATACGACGATTTGTCTTCTGCCCTTATGGTCCGGATGTAATTTGGCATATCGGTGTTCCCCGTAGAGATGATTCAGTTACTTCACAAGCTTCGTATGTAAATGAGTTTGATATTCGTATGGGGAACGTGAGAGACTCACTCTCCTCCCCGTAGCTTAGCGGAAGCTGTGAAAGCATCAGAGCATTCCCCTGCGAAATAGTTGTCTTTTGATAGTCATCTGCTAATCGTCACTACAAATGTAAGCAAAACTCTTTTGGATCAAGAGTATTCTTTGGCAACCCTAAAGATGTAATTAACCAAGTGGGTCCCCTTGGGAGCAGTATAGATCCCAAAATAGGAAAACACATCTGAATTTCTAGTTGTCGGTAGCCTACATAGGTATGCTTTCGCAGATATTGGTCCAATATGCTTTGACTTGATTTTATTTGGGCGAACATACTTGATTTATCCCTGCGAGGTTTATAGCACGTAGGATCTCCACATTTTTTTCTCTTGTTTGTCGTCTTTGTCGTACGCCCGTCTTTTTCGATTCCTCTCTTGATCATTCACACGATCCGGAAGAGACTTATCTGAAAAAAAAAAAAGTATGTGACGATGGCAAACTAACAACTCCTTAAAAAATATAAAGAGAAAGGAACGAAAATATAGTGAGTAGGCGTGGTATGTCAAACTAACTCGAGGGTTTAGTGTCTAGTTTGCCATTTCACCATTACTTCATCAGGAGGTATATCTCGTTGGAGAAATCATCTCGGGTGAACAACATGTTATATAACATGGGTGAATTGCTTTATTAGACCCTTAGACTGTCAGCCCAACTAATGCTTTGGTGAATAGGCGAGGTATGCTAAACTAGCTTGGGGATGTAGTGTCGAGTTTGCAAGTTTCCCATTACTGCATTGTCTGGTATATCTCATCGGCGAATTCATCTTGGTTGACAAGGCTCCTACTAGCAAATTGGTTTCTCCTCCAGAAAACTCTACAGTTTTATGCTACTTTAATTCATAATTGATGCCCTTGCTGTGGATAGAGATTGTATATGCTTTCACAATTTTGAAACCCTTGGCTTCACAGTATGGCAATTTTTTATTTTTTTATTTTCCTGAACTTCGAAATTCTTCAAGCAACCAAATAACGCTTCTATTAATGACATTATTAGCACTTGTCGNGTGTCGTGGAGGTAGCAGCATGAGGAAAGGCGTGTGTCATAGAGGCAGTGACCCAAAAAGGTGGGTGTGTCAANGTGTCGTGGAGGTAGCAGCATGAGGAAAGGCGTGTGTCATAGAGGCAGTGACCCAAAAAGGTGGGTGTGTCATGAAGGCAGCAGCCTGGAGAAGTGAGTTGATTCTCACTGGAGAGAATCATATATTCANGTGTCATGAAGGCAGCAGCCTGGAGAAATGAGTTGATTCTCACTGGAGAGAATCATATATTCGGAGTGAGTGCAATAATGAACACTCAAAATGTAACTCAAGCATGTGATAAAGATTATACAAAACATCATGCAAAAAATACCAATGCAAATGCGAAACATACGCTATGCGAGTGATTGGTCAACCGGGTCGGGAGGGGTGGTCGGACCAAAGTGATCAATTGAACGAGCTAAGGCAGCTGGTAGGATCAAAGTGGTCGTTCAATAGGGATGGCGTGATCGGTCGGACACAAGTGATCGGTCGACCGGGTAGGGGCTGTTGGTCTACCCAATTGATCTATCGACAGGGTCGGTCNCACTCAAAATGTAACTCAAGCATGTGATAAAGATTATACAAAACATCATGCAAAAAATACCAATGCAAATGCAAAACATACGCTATGCGAGTGATTGGTCAACCGGGTCGGGAGGGGCGGTCGGACCAAAGTGATCAATTGAACGAGCTAAGGCAGCTGGTAGGATCAAAGTGGTCGGTCAATAGGGATGGCGTGATCGGTTGGACACAAGTGATCGGTCGACCGGGTAGGGGCTGTTGGTCTGCCCAATTGATTTATCGACAGGGTCGGTCGAGGCAATGTGCAAGTACAACATGCTCAAAGCAAGACACATGTCCTGACTCAATTTATCATACAATACAAATGATCACAGTCAAAAGCGAGCCACACTCATTTAACGATCTAGCATAGGAATCTAGAATTTTAGCACTTGAATGTACAGTATAGCCGCCTTCGACTTTTGGTGAGGAGCACAGAGAACTTCATCCTTTGATTTCTCGTTGGAGAAGTTCTCCACCGGTTGTAAGACAGACTAGCTACAAAGCTTTTTTCATCCTACGATTTCTCCACAATCTTGTAGAATATGCTAGTTATAAAGATTTTCCTATTCTTCAATGGCTCAGGCAACGTTTTCTCTTGCTCTATGGAGATATCAAAGATAGTAAACCTGACTCGCCTGTCANACACATATTTTTATCTCTAAAATTAACCTCTAATATATATGATCTCCAAATTAAACTTCTCTTTTTTGAATGAAGTGCTTTCAAAACAAATGAATCTCAAGCCTCAAATGCCTTCTTAATTGTGTTAATTTTATGAGTGAGTGAGCCACACTTCTTTTTAACAAAGTTGGGCTTGACTACCCCAACACAAAAATTTCAAGAGATATTATGTAATTTAATTAACAAATAATCATATTTCTTGATTATAACAAACTATAGATTGGAACGTAAGCAAAAATTATCACCTCGTAATGATAGGAAGGAACCAACAAGCAACATAGTAAAACTTCAGAAAAAAAAAAGTGAGAGAAGACTACTTAAGAGGAGAATATTGAAGCAAGCTAGCTTTTAAACTTTATCATAGCATAATATAAATAAGCTGGACTAAAATGAGTCGTAATTTATATTCAATATGTAATCTCAACAAAATTATTTGGCTCTAATATTACTCGTTGGGCAATGTTGGGTATATATTTTGTGTATCTCATTGTTTAGTTTGATGACAGTAAACCTTGTGTAAAAAAAATTGGAATATTATTAGTTAATATAATTCCTATATTTTAGGAATTTTATATGAGCTTTAATTATACACTCATAAGATCATTCATTTGATGATTATTCTTGAATTGACTGCTACTGATTTCCTATAGGGACATAAACTTAGATGAGAATATAACTTGAGGATAAGTAATGTACGAGTTTGAGAGAATTTGTTAAGTATTAAAAAGGTATAAAATTTAGAGGTATTTTTTATTTAAATTTAATATTATTTTGTTCTATTGTGGTGTTTATTTTGTTTTTTTTATTATTATTTTAGAAATTGACAAGATAATTAGATGGAGGTGCTATTTCAAAAGTATTGTAGCAAGGTTATTGGAGCACCGTTGAGACGCCATTATAGCAACACCTAGGAGCCTCTGTAATAGTGCCATATCACTATGTTTATAGTGTTGTAGCACCAATATTTGAAGAAAAGCATTTAAAATCTAAGAGCTATTATGGGCACCTTTGTGCTTATAATAGANAACGATTTGAACACGATCGAACAAACGACTGTTCGTATTTGGTTTGTTTATAAACCGAACAAAAAAATTGTTTGTGTTTGTCTCGTTTGCTTATCAAACGAATTGAATACGAACTCCTTGACGAGTCGAACACGAACTATTTACGAACAACGAGCTTTTTGACAACCCTACAAATACCACTCAAATCCCATCCATTCACATGACTAACATCTGAACTTCAATTTTTCTCATATATAGCACCTTCAGNAACGATTTGAACACGATCGAACAAACGACTGTTCGTATTTGGTTTGTTTATAAACCGAACAAAAAAATTGTTCGTGTTTGTCTCGTTTGTTTATCAAACGAATCGAATACGAACTCCTTGACGAGCCGAACACGAACTATTTACGAACAACGAGCTTTTTGACAACCCTATAAATACCACTCAAATCCTATCCATTCACATGACTAACATCTGAACTTCAATTTTTCTCATATATAGCACCTTCAATGTAAAAGATTTACTCATGTTTTAAGAGTTAAAATGATAATGCTTTTCAGATCAAGAATTTACATGAAATTGTGAATGAAGAAAATAAAATTTCAATGACAATTTTCACAATGAACAAAATTTAAGATTAAAAAATGGGTAATTTTTTTAACATTTTTATCAATTAAATAAAAAAATGGGTTTTTACATAACAACCACCGAAAACAATGAATAGAACATTTTAAGCACACAAGCTTTAAATATAACATTCTAACCACTCATACTGTAAATATAACATTTTAACCACCAAAAACTTTAACTCGGAGCCTTTAATAGTGGGTAAAAGAGGACGGTTGTAATGAAAAAGTTAGTTAAAATGTTATATTTAAAGTTTGATTGATTAAAATGTTATATTCAATATTTTGGGTAGTTGGTATGNCCAAAAACTTTAACTCGGAGCCTTTAATAGTGGGTAAAAGAGGACGGTTGTAATGAAAAAGTTAGTTAAAATATTATATTTAAAGTTTGAGTGATTAAAATGTTATATTCAATATTTTGGGGAGTTGGTATANAATATAACTTGAGGATAAGTAATGTACGAGTTTGAGAGAATTTGTTAAGTATTAAAAAGGTATAAAATTTAGAGGTATTTTTTATTTAAATTTAATATTATTTTGTTCTATTGTGGTGTTTATTTTGTTTTTTTTATTATTATTTTAGAAATTGNAATATAACTTGAGGATAAGTAATGTACGAGTTTGAGAGAATTTGTTAAGTATTAAAAAGGTATAAAATTTAGGGGTATTTTTTATTTAAATTTAATATTATTTTGTTCTATTGTGGTGTTTATTTTGTTTTTTTTTTATTTTAGAAATTTACAAGATAATTAGATGGAGGTGCTATTTCAAAAGTATTGTAGCAAGGTTATTGGAGCACCGTTGAGACGCCATTATAGCAACACCTAGGAGCCTCTGTAATAGTGCCATATCACTATGTTTATAGTGTTGTAGCACCAATATTTGAAGAAAAGCATCTAAAATCTAAGAGCTATTATGGGCACCTTTGTGCTTATAATAGCACCTTAGTTCCACATCATGGTGTTGTGGCATTTGGTGATTTTCCTGCTACATTGATAGTTTAAAAAAAATTGGATGTGAATCCTATTTAATGGTTTATTGTACTGAGATGGTGGACTTTTTGAATGGTGTGTGTGTGTGTAGGACTGTCTTAAGAGTGAAAATAGTGCAAAAGAGTGATTATGAATGAACAATTTGGAGGGTCTCGGCTAAACAACAAGGATATTTTAGTAGAAGATATTCTAGGATTTTGTTTTCCTTCTATTCTCTATACTTGTTTAAATTTAGGTTCTTATTAAAAGATGTTTCTAATCTTGATGCGCAATTAAGTTTCTTTTCATTTGTGTGTTTCTGTGGCTATTTTTTATCTATCAAAGTGAATTTGAGAAGATCATTGATATATGTTGATGTGTTTACCTTTTGAACTTATTTTTTTCTCAACATGTCAAGTTGTGTGTTAATACTTGTTATGATATATGTGTGTGAGTTTGTCTATTGGAATAAAGCTAGTGGAATAACTAGGTCAATGCACACTACTTTGATTGAATAGGCATATCGCTACTATAGGAGTTCAATTAATTGAGAAATAGAAAATTTTGTTAGTTTTTGCATGATTTAAGCCACTAAGTTGTAAATAAGAAAACCTAATGTTTCTTAGCACATCAAAAGAGAACAATGAGTATTTTGTTCTTAATTGTCCATGACAATAAGGAATGTTTGGATGAGTTAAAACCATAGCATTACAATATTTTAAATGAGGTTTTTTTTTACAAACAAAAAGAATTACAAATATTAGTTTTTCACATTCTTGTTGGTCTCTTAACTGCTATCAAAACATGAAATCTCTTGAAATAAAACAATAGACTTGAAGATTTATATTTGGTCTAGTTGAGGAAGTCACTTAGTTCTCTGTGGGATCGAAAAATTCATTCTGTGTGTTTTCACACCATAGATTAGTTCTTTAATTAATCAACATATGTTCATGAATTATTATAAAAACCAGATGTTACATAATGCAAGGCCTCTTTAAACCTTATTATGTCAAAGTCATATTTGGATGTAGCATTTGGTGAGCCATTTGATAATCCAACATCCGTCATCAAATTGTTGGCTTTATGTGTTATCTAACAATCACTTGATCATACATCATTTATTATCAATTATTTGTGTGATTATGTATTAAACATATCTCAAACACTACCAATGGATGAAATGTTTGTTTAGATATATCAAAGTTACCACTAAACTTGGTATTCTTATAAGTAAATAAGACTTAATTTTACGTCCTTACACATAATCCAATGGGGCTACAAATGCCACATATCACAAATCACAAATCAACAACTACTGATTGCACATTCCTTGAAAAACATGCATATCTTGGCGAGTTAAAAAATAACCAACTAATGCAAAATACTCCACTCAGTTTGAGTATTGAGCTTTTTTTCTACAACTATAGACTTTCAAATCTAATCCCCTCAAACTACTCCATTACATTGCGAAAATACATCAACTATTGCTAATGTAGTTTTTCATGCATGTAGCAAGCACGTTCAAATAGACTATCATGTTATTAGAGATGGATCCTTTTCAAGGAAATCATTATTCTTCATATAATATATAAGGACCAGCCAACATATATTCTCACCAAACATCTAACAAATGCTCGCTTCCAATACTAAAGTGACAAGTTGACTCTCCAACAAAGGTATCCTCAACTTGAGGGAAGACGAAAATTACACCAAATTATCAGATATATAGTTGTTATTTCACTCTTGGTAAGGGTGTGCATTATTTGGTCAAAACCAAAAAACTAAATTGAATCAATCAAATTTGGTTTATTTGGTTCAGTTAAAAAAAAACATTTCAGTTGTTTATTTTCAAAACCTCAATATTCATTTTTTTGTTATTAGTTAAGTTTTAATTTTCATTTAATCAAACAAACCAAAATATAACAAATTTGATTAAATAAATATTATAAATGTAAGACATGTAGTTCTTGTTGTTTGTTTATAACCAAAATCCAACTAAAAACTAAATTTAGATTTGTTCATAATCGAATCATATAAACCAAATTAAATTTTGTTTCGGTCAGTTTGATTTTATTAGAATTTTAAACAAGTCGGCCTTTCAAAATTTGAATTTCAGCTGCAATCAATTTAACCAACTCTAAAAATCGATTCATCCAAACAGATCGAATGCTCACCCCTAACTCTCCCTACATCAACAACAACCATACCTTCAAACCGATCCAACTCAGTGCATCTCTAACCACAGACTTACAAATGCCATGGATTTGTACCCGTCTCTAATACAAAGAGATTATTTCCTCAGTCTATTTTGCATATGGTTCATCACTCAATTGACATATGTTGGCACAAGCGAGTTGATCTATATAGCTTGAATCATTAATTTAAAACAAATATGTCTACATTTGAAAGGAATCTCTCAATTTTCTTTCTAAAAATTGTAATTATTCATATTAGTTTAACCTAATATTTAAATTGTGCTGTTTTTTGATCAATCTATTTCTCACATACAATTGTCAAAATTAAGAGCAAATAGCAATTGTCTCTATTCCCTAAAGATGACATTTTATTCTTCCCNTTAAAACAAATATGTCTACATTTGAAAGGAATCTCTCAATTTTCTTTCTAAAAATTGTAATTATTCATATTATTTTAACCTAATATTTAAATTGAGCTGTTTTTTTATCAATCTATTTCTCACATACAAATGTCAAAATTAAGGGCAAATAGCAATTGTCTCTATTCCCTAAAGATGTCATTTTATTCTTCCATTTATTTATTATTTATTTTTAATGGGAATTATTTAAAAAAAGTAAAATACATATATTATTAGTTTTAATGGGAATTATTTTTAATATTGTCACATGCACATATTATTATTATTATTTATTTTTTTATTTATTTATAGGGGTCATAAATCATGCTAAAGAAATATATATTTTGATGCTCGGAGAATTTTTTAGACATTGTTGAATCGAGATGAATTTTAAATTTTTTATTTTAATTTTATTTTACGATGAATGCAATACAAGATTAATTTTTAATNAATTGTAATTATTCATATTATTTTAACCTAATATTTAAATTGAGCTGTTTTTTTATCAATCTATTTCTCACAAATTAAGAGCAAATAGCAATTGTCTCTGTTCCCTAAAGATGACATTTTATTCTTCCCTTTATTAATTATTTATTTTTAATGGGAATTATTTTTAATAATGTCACATGCATATATTATTATTTATTTATTTATTTATTTACAGGGATCATACATCATGCTAAAGAAATATATATTTTGATTCTCGGAGAATTTTTTAGACATTGTTGAATCGAGATGAATTTTAAATATTTTATTTAATTTTATTTTACGATTAATGCAATACAAGATTAATTTTTAAATTGTTAACGTGTTAAGAAAATAAATTTAAAGATACTATAATATATTTTCATCGAAATTTAATCATAATATTACGAACTAAAGCTGCATTTATCTTTTTTTTTTTTTAACCAAATTTCATTTATTATAGTGGCCTTAGTTTTATTTTGATCAAGAGTTTTTTTTTTGGAAGATTTGAGTACATACGTAGGGGTGTAAACGAACCGAACACGAACGAACAAAGCTCGTATTCGGTTCGTTTGAAATTGTTTGTGAAATTATTGTTCGTGTTCGATTTGATTTGTTTGAAATATGTTTGAAATGTTTGAAATGTTTGAATTGTTCGAATTATTCGAATTGTTTGAATTGTTCGAAATCTTATAAATTTGTTTGTATTGTTCGAATTGTTCGAAATCTTTCAAAAGCTAAAACCTATATGAAATTAATGTTTAAATCTTTATGAATCACAGCACAAATGCAAAATAGCCAGAGCACAACTCACAATAAAACCATAATATCATATCTCATCCATGAGAAATTCAGATCTAGAGACACTATGCGAGATTTCACTCCAAAAAAATATGCTTCACTCGAAGAAACTAAATAAATTTAAAACACATAAGAAAATTTAAGATAAGAGACGAACCTGAAGATAAATAGAAAATTATGGAATTTAGTATAAGCTAAGAGGCAAACCTAAAGATTAGATTATAATTTATAGGATTTATTTNCATTATTTGGTCAAAACCAAAAAATAAATTGAATCAATCAAATTTAGTTTATTCGGTTCAGTTTAAAAAAAACATTTCAATTGTTTATTCTCAAAACCTCAATATTCAATTTTTTGTTATTAGTTAAGTTTTAATTTTCATTCAATCAGNCATTATTTGGTCAAAACCAAAAAATAAATTGAATCAATCAAATTTAGTTTATTCGGTTCAGTTTAAAAAAAAAACATTTCAATTGTTTATTTTCAAAACCTCAATATTCAATTTTTTGTTATTAGTTAAGTTTTAATTTTCATTCAATCAAACAAACCAAAATATATCAAATTTGATTAAATAAATATTTAAAATGTAAGACATGTAGTTCTTGTTGTTTGTTTATAACCAAAATCCAACTAAAAACTAAATTTAGATTTGTTCATAATCGAATCATATAAACCAAATTAAATTTTGTTTCGGTCAGTTTGATTTTATCTGAATTTTAAACAAGTCGGCCTTTCAAATTTTGAATTTCAGCTGCAATCAATTTAACCAATTCTAAAAATCGATTCATCTGAACCGATCGAATGCTCACTGCTAACTCTCCCTACATCAACAACAACCATACCTTCAAACCAATCCAACTCAGTGCACAGTGGATTTGTACCCATCTCTAATACATAGAGACTATATCCTCGCTCTCTTTTGCATATGGTTCATCACTCAATTGACATATGTTGGCACAAGCGAGTTGATCTATATAGCTTGAATCATTAATTTAAAACAAATATGTCTACATTTGAAAGGAATCTCTCAATTTTCTTTCTAAAAATTGTAATTATTCATATTATTTTAACCTAATATTTAAATTGAGCTGTTTTTTTATCAATCTATTTCTCACAAATTAAGAGCAAATAGCAATTGTCTCTGTTCCCTAAAGATGACATTTTATTCTTCCCTTTATTAATTATTTATTTTTAATGGGAATTATTTTTAATAATGTCACATGCATATATTATTATTTATTTATTTATTTATTTACAGGGATCATACATCATGCTAAAGAAATATATATTTTGATTCTCGGAGAATTTTTTAGACATTGTTGAATCGAGATGAATTTTAAATATTTTATTTAATTTTATTTTACGATTAATGCAATACAAGATTAATTTTTAATTTGTTAACGTGTTAAGAAAATAAATTTAAAGCTACTATAATATATTTTCATCGAAATTTAATCATAATATTACGAACTAAAGCTGCATTTATCTTTTTTTTTTTT
>JXCR01136613.1:40503-51257 GCA_002079205.1 Phalaenopsis hybrid cultivar | reverse complement strand
AAAAAAGAAAAAGAAACAAAAGGATAAGAAAATGATTTTCTGTGATAGAGTTTGAGAAAGGGGAGAATCAATGATCAGTGTCTAAGATAAGTAACAAAAAGGTCAACAAGCATGGGAACATAAGTGATTCCCAGGTCTATCATTTTGTCGTCTTTGCTCATGAACGACTGTGCACCAGCTTGGAAAGGTGCCATAACTTGACCATATTGTGAGCTGTGTGAGACCAAACAAGAAGAAAGGTGAGAAAGATAATAGTCCAAGCTTTGATGAAATTTATCTTTCAATGCTTCATAAATATTTTGCAGACATTAGATGGTCACCACTAAGTGAAGCTCACAGAAATATTGGCATAGAGATTCTCAGAGATAAGACAACTAAAAAAGTTTGAGCTTATGTTCGGAAGGTTGTGAAGAAATTTGGGGTAAAACTCAAGCAAGGCAACGAGTTTACTTATTATGTCTCACTTTAGTGTCCTAAATATGATCAGAAAAAGACATATATATGATCAATTTCTTATGCTAGTGATGTGGGCATTCTGATGCATGTCATGATTTGTACTAGAACATATATTGCACAAAATATTGGTGTTGAAAACAGGCTTATGCATGATTAAAAAAGAGACCATCCACAGGTTGTGAAGAGTATTCTAAGATAATTGAAGAGTACAATTGATGTTGGCTTGATGTTTAAGAGGCAGTCACATATTATAGATTTGTGTACAAACTAAGCCTATGCAGGTGATATGGATTGACTAAGATCTGCAACTAACTATTTTATCACATTGGCAAGAGATACAGTTAGTTGGAGGTTGGTTCTTCGGTCTACTGTTGCTTTGTCTACTACGGCAGTTCTGTACTTAGCAGTCACGGATGCAATGAAAGAGGAAATATAGATACATGGCCTATTGAATGACTTGAGAGTTGATTAAGAGCTTTCGACGATGTTCTGTGATAGTAGGAGTGTAATATTCTTAGCCACAAATTGAATTTATAATGTTTTACCAGGCACATTGATGTTAGGTACTACTTTGTTTGCGACTTCTTTGATGATGACAAAGTTTTTTTGAAGAAGATTGACATGAAGGAAAATCCAGTGGACATGCTCACGAAGATACAATATGATCAGAAGTTCATCTACTGATAGTTTAGTGAAGAAGTTTAGCACGTGTACATGTGTATAGCCATTATTGAAGGAAGATTTGAGCGGCATGAATTTCGAGAGGTTGCTCTTGCTAGGCATAAGGATGTCATTTATGTTGGAGAGGACAAAAATNCTGAAGCGATCTATTGTTGAGTGCGTTCTTCACTTCTAAAAGTGCATCAATGCCACTTATGTCAATTGCAGTCACGGCTGAGTACATAAAACATCAAATTTCATTGATTTTTNGTGGTGTAATTCATTTAAATAGAAAGTTGGACCAATTCTGAATATTATAAAATTTGGCCTGAACTTTCAAAGGTGATTAGGTGATTGTTGGAAAGAGGGAAAATAGTTAATAATTGTGCAATAAAGTTGAATTCCTTTGACATGTAGGCATATTTGTTTTAAACTGGCTAATCAGGACCAACTCAACGCGCGTTAAATTAAACTTTTGGATTTAGTGAAGTGCCTAAATAGTCTCCAACTATTTACATGAGACCTTTTTAGTCCCAGAGTTTATAGAAGTGCTAAAATATTCTTTAAAATCTTTAAATTGGGGCTAAAATAGTTCATATGAAGAACTATTAAGCTTACATTTAAAATAGTTGGGGACTATTTAAGTGGGGGACTAAGACGGCACCATGTAAATAGTTGGGGAGTTTTTTGGCACTTTAGTCCTTTTGGATTATTCTATGAACATCTTTTAGTATATTAGATTCAAACATTGGCCTTAATGTTTAGCCCTTCTCAATACTCAACTCTAAGAAATTCATTGGTGTAACTAACTCTAATGAACTTTCTTTTTTTTTCTTCTCATATTAATATTGAAATGTTAAGCATTAGTTTTAATATTCTTTTAGATAATTAAACTTTACATCAATGTAAAAATACTAAATAATTTTCCTTCCCATAGAACTTTTTTTTTTTTTGTGAGCATATATATCATTGAATGGTCATCAACATAACTAACATGAAATAAGGGTGTCAAAAAATGACCCAACATTTCCACTCAAGAATAATGACCGAAAAATCTACGTTCAAGTTAACCTAAATAATTTTTGCTTCAGGTTTAGTTTAAAAATCTGAGCCCGTTTAAATTTTTGGGTCTGGTCTGGGTATAAAAGAGAGGCATAAAACAACGTTAAGTGTTACTGAGATGAGAACGCTTAGGTTGATGAGTGGTTTAATACTTAGAGACAAAATGTGAAATGAATATTTCTATGATAGGGTTGATATAGCTTCGGTGGCATATAAGATTAGAGAGAGTCGTCTTAGATGGTTTGGTCACATTAAATGTTGGTCATTTAATGATCTAGCTAGGATATTAGATGTTTCTAATTTGACTTACGTTAAGAAAGGAAGAGGTAGACCTAAAGCGATTTGGGCATATTGTATTAAAAGATCTTAATTTATTAGAATTAAATGAAAATTTGACATTCAATAGGACGCAATAGAGAAAAAAGATTAATGTAGCCAACCCCATTTAGTGGAATAAAGGCTTGTTGTTGGTCCGAGTACAACTGCAAAACTAAAATTGACTTGAAATCAAACTGTTAACTAAAAATTGACTCAAAATCGATCTGTCAATCTGAAATTGACCTGAGATTGGTCTGAGTAGCTATTATGACTTGTGTTAAACTGGTTATACCATTCTAGTTTGGTTTATGGGTTGCCTTCGAGGTAGACAATTTTACCTGGTTAATATTTGAGTCGAGTATGGGTAAAGTAAATTCATGTCTGGTCAATTTCAGTTCAACCCAATTTGACACCCCAAGCTTAAAATGACAATAGGCATGTCAAAATATGTAAAATAGGTATCATAGAGCTCATTTTTTGAGTCGTGTCTTTCCAGTTGGGGAGCTTCTGGTCTTCCTCCAAATCAAGTGTCAGTATTGGCGTGTGCTTACTCGATTAAATTCACTAAAAAATTCATAAAATCAATCTATGAATATCACATGATTTTGATATTATGTCTATTGCATAAAACTACATTAAAAAATTGTTTTCCTTATATATTAGAATATGACCCATAGCTTCACCATCTTCATACCAACCAAAAAAAAAAAAGTTACACGCCAAAAATGAAAGGGTGCCCTACTGTAATTTAATATATTGCAGAGTTCTTTCAAGAACATAAGGCCTGCTATAAAGTGAGACATTGTACAGAACGATTCCTTTGATAAAAAAGACAACGGACAACACTCATATTGTTTTGTCATGGAAAATTACAATTGAGTGGAGAAGTGGGGGCTTCAATCATGACTTAATGATATAACGGGAGCTATGAACCCATAGGAATCATGCTATATTTTTAAGTAATTATGAACAATAAACTGTAAAGCATGTGTCTCGAATTAATGACTATGAAGAGACGATCATCTTCCTTTAGGATTTTTTTTTTCCTTATTTTTGGCTTTTGATCAATGCTGTGATAGCAGCTACTGCTTGTGCAACATTCATANGACTTTAATGATATAACGGGAGCTATGAACCCATAGGAATCATGCTATATTTTTAAGTAATTATGAACAATAGATTGTAAAGCATGTGTCTCTAATTCATGACCATGAAGAGACGATCATCTTCCTTTAGGATTTTTTTTTTCCTTATTTTTGGCTTTTGATCGATGCTGTGATAGCAGCTACTGCTTCTGCAACATTCATGTAAATGTTATTTGATCCAATTTTCTCCCAAGCCTCTGAAATAAAAAGTTTGTTTGCAACCTCTCCAATGGGATTTGCAAGCACAAGCTACAAGATTGCAAAGGAAAAACTTAATTTAGAGATAACTTGCAATTTCTGAAATTTAATGACAACATTCACAAATTTATAATGTCTTNAAAGGAAAAACTTAATTTAGAGATAACTTGCAATTTCTGAAATTTAATGACAACATTCACAAATTTATAATGCCTTGTTACCTGAAGCGATCTATTGTTGAGTGCGTTTTTCACTTCTAAAAGTGCATCAATGCCACTTATGTCAATTGCAGTCACGGCTGGGTACATAAAACATCAAATTTCATTGATTTATGGAGCATATTTTTTAAAGGATTGTTAGATACTTTTGAGTAAAAGAACATAAATTTTGTTTATATTTTNATTTACGGAGCATATTTTTTAAAGGATTGTTAGATACTTTTGTGTAAAAGAACATAAATTTTGTTTATATTTTTGTTTGTGCATATCAGTGTACCTCAACCACATTAAAATATTAGTTTAAATGCATAAATGTTAAATGCATGTGCAAATTTAGATATCATATATGTAATTAAATACATAAGAATTCAATGGTATGTATGCAAATCTCTTTTCTTTAATTATTTACCTGACATATCCAAAATCACATATTTGAAGCCATTCTCCTTCATCTTTGCTGCTCTTTCCTCCTCCTCTCTAACCCATCTCAAAATTCTGCAAACGCATTGGCATTAGATGAGTAATTACATANCCGAGTACAACTGCAAAACTAAAATTGATTTGAAATCAATCTGTTAACCAAAAATTGACTCAAAATCGATCTGCCAATCTGAAATTGACCTGAGATTGGTCTGAGTAGCTATTATGACTTATGTTAAACTGGTTATACCAGTCTAGTTTGGTTTTTGGGTTGCCTTCGAGTTAGACATTTTTACCTGGTTAATATTTGAGTCGAGTATGGGTGAAGTAAATTCATGTCTGGTCAATTTCAGTTCAACCCAATTTGACACCCCAAGCTTAAAATGACAATAGGCATGTCAAAATAGGTAAAATAAGTATCATAGAGCTCATTTTTTGAGTCGTGTCTTTCCAGTTGGGGAGCTTCTGGTCTTCTGCCAAATCAAGTGTCAGTATTGGCGTGTGCTTACTCGATTAAATTCACTAAAAATTTCAAAAAATCAATCTATGAATATCACATGATTTTGATATTATGTCTATTTCATAAAACTACATTAACAAATTGTTTTCTTAAAAATTAGAATATGACCAATAGCTTCATCATCTTCATACCAAAAAAAAAAAAAAAAAAGTTACACGCCAAAAATGAAAGGGTGCCCTACTGTAATTTAATATATTGCAGAGTTCTTTCAAGAACATAAGGTCTGCTATAAAGTGAGACATTGTACAGAACGATTCCTTCGATAAAAGAGACAACGGACAACATGCTTTCTCAAGGAAAATTACAATTGAGTGGAGAAGTGGAGGCTTCAATCATGACTTTAATGATATAGCGGGAACTATGAACCCACAGGAATCATGCTATATTTTTAACTAATTATGAACAATAAACTGTAAAGCATGTGTCTCGAATTAATGACTATGAAGAGACGATCATCTTCCTTTAGGATTTTTTTTTTCCTTATTTTTGGCTTTTGATCAATGCTGTGATAGCAGCTACTGCTTGTGCAACATTCATATAAATGTTATTTGATCCAATTTTCTCCCAAGCCTCTGAAATAAAAAGTTTGTTTGCAACCTCTCCAATGGGATTTGCAAGCACAAGCTACAAGATTGCAAAGGAAAAACTTAATTTAGAGATAACTTGCAATTTCTGAAATTTAATGACAACATTCACAAATTTATAATGCCTTGTTACCTGAAGCGATCTATTGTTGAGTGCGTTTTTCACTTCTAAAAGTGCATCAATGCCACTTATGTCAATTGCAGTCACGGCTGGGTACATAAAACATCAAATTTCATTGATTTATGGAGCATATTTTTTAAAGGATTGTTAGATACTTTTGAGTAAAAGAACATAAATTTTGTTTATATTTTTTTTTGTGACATATCAGTGTACCTCAACCACATTAAAATATTAGTTTAAATACATAAATGTTAAATGCATGTGCAAATTTAGATATCATATATGTAATTAAATACATAAGAATTCAATGGTATGTATGCAAATCTCTTTTCTTTAATTATTTACCTGACATATCCAAAATCACATATTTGAAGCCATTCTCCTTCATCTTTGCTGCTCTTTCCTCCTCCTCTCTAACCCATCTCAAAATTCTGCAAACGCATTGGCATTAGATGAGTAATTACATAATTTATCAACCAATATTGGCACTAATACTATCTTAATTATTATTGACTTGAATGCTGACTACATATCAACTCCTAATCAAATTTCCTTATCATTATCAGCTTTTATAATTAAATATTACTATACTAGACTAATGCTTTCAATTTCACAAAACAGAGTCCCATAAAAAATATGACTGCAAATATTACTTAAAGTTATAAATGCAAATTTTATTTTACAAACCTATCTTGGAGGTACACTGCGCTTGCAAAATAAATAGGAAACTGAATGCTGAGAATAAGAAGATAAGGAACCCTTTTGGCCTCCCTATACTGCCCCAGACTTCTATAACTTTGTGTTCCTGAAACATTTCCTACTACAGCAATGTTTGGCCTTGCAACAGGAAACAATATCTTGAATACAGATACACCCACCTGAAATTATTAAATTAAATAATTACATGAACCAAACATATGTATTTGTAAATTATCAGGAATGTATGGGGCTTACTGCAATGGCAAGGCCAATTGGAACTGAGATGAGGAGTACTCCAATGAATGCAGTTAGATAGGCAATGAAATCCATCTTATCTGCCTTCCAAAGTCGAGCTGGGACTCTTAAATCAATTAGCCCTACGACTGCTGTTATGATAGTTACAGATAATATGACATTTGGTGTGTAGTAGAAGACAGGCATTAATAACATCATGGTTACGAGCACAACTGCTGCCATTACAGCGTTTGAAATTGCTGTCTTGCATCCTGAATTATAGTTCACTGCTGATCTTGAAAATGATCCTATATAAATAATACAAAAAATATATATTTATTTATATGGATATTGTCATATATATATATATATATATTGCTATAATTCATAGAGAATTCAATAATTAGGAGACACATCATAATAATTCATATTATTATTGGTATACCTGTGGTTGCAAAGCAGGAAGAGCAGGAGCCAACAATGTTCATGATTCCAATGGCCATCATCTCTTTATTTCCATCAATTTGGTAGTCTTTTAGTGAAGCAAAAGTCCTCCCAACTGCTATTCCTTCCTGTGATTAGTTTAAAATCAAATTAAGTTTTCAATTATTGTTGTTATTATTTAGATATGAAAGAAGTTTGATGTTTGTAAGTCTTACAGTTAGACAGAGGATCCCAGTTATAATTCCAGTTTTTAGGGCTAGCATCACATAGGATCCTTTGAAAAGTAGCTTGTTAATAGAAGGAGGATTCAACCCCTCCTCCAACTTGCCAACCTGATAAAAAAATAATATATTTATTTGTTATAACTATGTTGATGGTGTGTCATATGTAAGAATATCATGTAAAACTATAAGCCTTTATAAACTCATATATAATCTTATTAAATCATAGAGAAGGGTTGGGCAATTGTAAATGACATAAATAAATCCTTTATATTGATATGTCATTAGAAAATTCATCAGCTCAAGCATAATTTTTAAGCAATATTTATATCCTTAAGCACATGAATAATTGAGCAAATATTTAATTTAATGGTCATCTTACAATTGCTTTAAGTAAACTTATAATTGAAATAACTTAGTTCGATGATAAGTACTTGATGATATCAAAAATGTATGGATAAGAGCCCTAATTGACATGAATCAAGCGCTTGAAACTGAAAATAAAAATTACTTAAATCACTCAATTTAATTTCATTAATTTACTGAGATGTGAAATAAAAATAACATATATTTAGTAGAGTCATTTTAGACAATTTGATGGAGTGTTCAAATTTTTAAAAAAATTGAATGAAAAACCTCTCCATACATCTACAAATGGGCATTATATCTACACTTAATAGAGAGTTTTTGGCTCAAAGGGATTCTTAGATTAATCAAATTTCAAAGCTTTACCCATCATTGCCCTACATTGATTGTCAAACGATGTTAATGCTACGTATAATCATCATCACACCCAACACCAATTATCAACCGCTATTAACACTAGTTGTTGCAAAATTGTACGTTGATAAATATAACCATCTATTGTCAGTGCCATAATAGCAACTGATGTTTAATGTGTTGTATCGAATGTCAAGTTTCCCCTCCCAATAGGAATGCAACCAAGTCAATTTTCCTACTTTCATTTGACTTCAAAATTTTCGCACCTACAGTTGCCAACAACTACAAAGTTATTAACTTTTGATACCCATTACTCACAAATATCTAGCAATCATCTTATCAATCATCAATTTCTACATTCTTAAGAGAACAAATAATTTCATTAGCCAACGTCGCCAAAATTTTAACATTTTTTATCAATAGACACTTAAGTGCACTAAAATTAGTATGAAACGACAACTTACATTTGTGTCAATATTTTCAATCATTAGGTCCACCCTATATTAAGAGAGGAGATCATAGATCACCAACCATCACCCACCTTTTAACATTCTACAATCATAAAAGTTTTATCGGACACATGATATTAAAATATAGAAGGAACTTAAAATATATATGGAACATTTATTCAAAATCCCAAGAAAGCACCTACTGTGTAAGAAGATTCTCATTAAAAAGTCATCAAGAGGGCTTTGTGACATATGGACGCTTAGAGAAAAAATGTTAATAAGAAATTTGCCTAATTAAAGGACTTTAAATTGCTTGTTGATTGAAAAGCACTGAAAAGTATGTAGTGTTAAATAAGATCCTTACAAAAGTCTCTCTGATTATAATATAATATATGGATCTTAAGAGTGTAAATAATAGAAAAACTCTCCACTTTTCTAAGGGAACCTAGATAATATGAAATTTTATTTTCTTGCTCAACATTGTTCTCCTCTTGACTAAAATAAAAATAAGGATTAAGAAAACATAAGAATGATATTAACAGCCTATAAATTGCCTAAAATTTCCATACATTTTTGGTCCCTCAAACACATTTTTATGAGTTGGAATTGATTTCACATTTTCAAGACTTACAAATGTTATTTAAAATAAACTTGATCTATTTATGAGGAAATGAACTCTTAACTTTTTCTACTAATTTGTACTTTGAATGATGTGTTAAATTTGTTGGCTTAAGTGTTTCTTTGTCTCGTTTCTGACCGAATGGCTCGGATTCGGATCATTCGATCATCTTTCTTGATTCAGTCGGCTATAGATTTGCTGGCTTAACCTCGAGCCGCTGCACTCGATTGGATAAGTGAGTCTGATGGTCTTTTGTTTATGGGCCCTCCTTCGTTGTACTCTTCTACTCTTGACATAGATCACCTCACGATCAATGCGGGCATATTTTTGATGTACAAAACTCTTTATAACTCCTCAACCACACTACCTTAAGTTATTTCACTTGGGCTAGATTTTATACTTTTTTTTTTATAACCTTCTTTCCTTAGAAATTTCTCACCTTCTCTGTGGCACAAATTCTTTTCCTATAGCGGTAATTAGAACGCACGCGCACACATACATACACACACTTTCAAGAGAGAGAGAGAGAGATGCGTTAAATGAATAAGTTACAGATTGTAAATTTTATCTCAGGTGTTCGGGGCTAAAGTTCTTACAGTTTGGATGCCATGAGCCTCCGATCTAAATGCAAAAATAACAATTGTTGATATGATCACCGAGATTAGTGGACCTGTTGCTGATATCAAATAAAGCTTTGGCCTCTTCATTCCCTGCATCAAAGTTAACCCTCATCACATTACAATGATTTAATATTAATTTTGATCATTAGTTCAAAAAAGTTATCTGGGTGGTTAATTTAACAAAAATCAATGTTTCCGGCCGTCTTTATGCAATCATCCGTTTTATATTAAAGGAAATATAGTTTATGAAACCTGTACCACCCACTCCCCATTACTTTTTGTTTTGTCCCACACAGCTGAAAGTAAAACATGAATTTTATAACTATTTAGAACATAAAAATTAGTTTACATATCCATCCACTGTTATCTTGCAGCGATAAGATAANTGATTTGACATTTTCAAGACTTACAAATGTTATTTAAAATAAACTTGATCTATTTATGAGGAATTGAACTCTAACTTTTTCTACTAATTTGTACTTTGAATGATGTGTTAAATTTCTTGGCTTAAGTGTTTCTTTGTCTCGTTTCTGACCGAATTGCTCGGATTCGGATCATTCGATCATCTTTCTTGATTCAGNTTCAAGACTTACAAATGTTATTTAAAATAAACTTGATCTATTTATGAGGAATTGAACTCTTAACTTTTTCTACTAATTTGTACTTTGAATGATGTGTTAAATTGTTGGCTTGGGTGTTTCTTTGTCTCGTTTTTTACCAAATGGCTCGGATTCGGATCATACGATCATCTTTCTTGATTCAATCGGCTTTAGATTTGCTGGCTTAACCTCGAGCCGCTGCACTCGATTGGATAAGTGAGTCTCATGGTCTTATGTTTATGGGCCCTCCTTCGTTGCACTCTTCTCCTCTTGACTTAGATCACCTCACGATCAATGCTAGCATATTTTTGATGTACAAAACTCTTTATAACTCCTCAACCACACTACCTAAAGTTATTTCAATTGGGCTAGATTTTATACTTTTTTTTTTATAACTTTCTTTCCTTAGAATTTTCTCACCTTCTCTGTGGCACAAATTCTTTTCCT